>RXPK01002078.1:0-53775 GCA_004143645.1 Protaetia brevitarsis
ATAAAGAAAAGTAAAAGAATGTATAATAGAAAAGTATTAAAGTATTGTTTTGTTGTACAGAGGATAAAGCCAAAGCCAGTGGAAGTATCTACGGATACGTTCCGCAAGGAATTGGCCTAAACAGAAACACGGTGATCGGTGATGCAGGAGGTAAAATAGTAGAATCGAATTAGCCCCATTTTAAAAGATTAGCTTTCCTGAAGGATCAATTTACGCCACGACCATCAACATCGAATTTACCAAGTACATCAAGCAGGTATTTTATTCTAAATGATGATGATCAGGAATTAGACACTTATCATATAGAGAAAACGACGACAATTCAGATGAATTGCTTAGTAAGAAACGGATAGAAAGTGAATCTATGGCCACAAATCCGCTTCACCGAGCATGTCCACACACAGATGCCAGGGTAATTATTCCTAGTCGGAAACGACAAAGACAAGGAGATTTAATAGGACAAACTTTAATTAACATAGAACGAAATAAACTCAAATTGCTACAAGAAAAAAGATGAGAATCGAAAATAGCAATCGTTTAGATAAAGACAGGCATTTTTTTTGAAAGTCTAGTTCCCCATGTGCAGAAAATGGATCCGCTTACAAAACTGCATTAGATCACATGTTCAAAGAGCTTGTAATGCATACTCCTATGGGACCATCTCCAGCTTCCTTGCCTTCGTCTTCTACATATACTGCATCTCATCAGAACCACAACAATGCCATGAGCAAGAAAATGTCACAATTCCAGAATTGCGGTAGCATGGCATCGAATTTGTATTTTGCTAATATTTTTTTATCAAAGGAAACCTTTTTTTTATTTAAATGTGTTTTGCCAAAGAAAATATCATTTTGTTTATGTTGAATAAAGTTTTATTACTTACCTCAGCGTAATAACTAAACTTTCTTCGACACTTATTGGTATTTTATGACAATTTTGCCATCACTTGTCCACCTTGTCTTCAATTTATTTAAAATGTATTGGAAAGCAGATGGTTCCATTCTCAAATATTCATAAAAACGATCAGGGTATTCCTTCAACTCTTGATAAAGGTGGTGATATTCTCCCTTTCTAAGCGTTTCTTATTAATTGGATGAAGTTGGTATTCCCTAAAGTGCAAATGTCGCATCAATATACAAATTTGGTAGCGGACATGAACAAATATAATCATCGTCACGTGTCTGACATGCGACCAGACCGTGAACTACGAGTTGGAAAGGCTGTATAATTTGCGCTAGTATCCCAGCTTCGTTGTGCACACCTATAAGCGCTTATAGTTTGAAATGTAATCTATCATCCAGGCTGCCTGCTAGCATCACAGCTGCGTTGTGCACGTACCCTAAGATAGAGCAGCTCAACGCTGAGGACTGGACATTGATTCAAGAAATGGTGAGAATCCTGACGCCTTTTGAGCAGAGCACAAAGACATTGAGTTCGTCAAATCCGTTCATATCAGAAATTATCCCGCTTGTGCGAGCACTTCGTAAAATATACAAGACAATAATAATGTCTGACGAAATTGATGAAATTGTTACTCATGTTCTCCGCCGTCTTGTATCTTTGTTAAAGACTGAATTTATTTTCTGCGGATATCCGTGAATACAGATACGGATATGATATCCGGCACATCACTTCTTGTAACTAGCTATGCAATTTTGCGTGCTGTTTACGGGTGAACATAATTCGGTCTTAAAGGTGTTACATTATTCACTTTTAGCCTTGAAAACTTAATGCACTTTACTTTCGCAAATTTTACAAATCAAGAACACACACAAAAATATCAAACCTACTTCGCATTCCTATCTCGAATTCCAGAATTTAATATAACTTTGCTATCGTTCTGATAGAGCCGAATGCTTGGGATTCCTTAACGTCGACATTTTAGAAACGGCGAAACCGAGAATCTTAGCTGAGACAGCGAGAACGTGTCCGAAAAAGAAGCAATACGAGAAGAAGTGACGACCGAGATTGCAGTATCTGAATCGTCCGTCGATATGACGGATCGAAACGCTCCAGTAAATTTCGCTTTTTAATTACATTTCCAATTAACACGGATACGACGTGGCGCTGCCGTCTTCCGCTGCACGATTCCGAATTATTGCCGGAATGACAATTGTTTGCGCATACACTTCTAAATGTCAATAATTCCCCGCCGCTTACGTCTTAATTAAGCGGCCTCAATTAGCAAATATCTTCCAAGTTCAAACACGGCGAAATCCGGCTTAAGAACGCCATGACATCAAAACGATAAATAATTCCAGAGGAATTCTCTAACTCCTGTGTCGCATTTGGTTATGCGCGTTTCCATAAAGATTAATTAAGAGGAAGACTAGATATAGAAGGTCTTATTTAAATACTAAGCTAGGGAGAATAAGCGATAATGCAAGATATGAAAGAGGGGAAAATACATTTATAAAATGCAAACAGCGTTTCATAATACAGGAAATTACTAAATGAATTTTCAAAAAATAAAAATTAAAGATGAAACGAAATAAAAATGCATTCGTGATAATATAGAAGTAAATTAATTACCAATTAATAACTAAATTGTTCAATTAACCCGAGTAATAAAAATGTGAAAGTAGATACAAAGCATGTTCAAAATCTAATAAGAATTTTTCAGAATTTAAACCAAACACTACTTAAAGTTGTACCATTATAGGTGTTTTTTGAGCGTCCATGAGCTTTAGGCTGTAATTCTTGTGTAAACTGGATTTTACAGAAGTGTTAGTGCAAGTTATTTTGCAAAATGCACCAAACGGTGCCATAAAAAGGCCCAAAGCCTGCGAACTGCAACGAATCGCTAGTTCTTGATCTTTAGCCACACGATCACAGAGCAGCAATATTCTTAGCTAAACGCGGGCCAAAATGTGAAAGTAGATACAAACATGCACACGGCTATTCTCAATGCTTCCAGTTTTTTTAAAACTTCTTCATTATGTAGTGAATTGTTTGTTCAATAGGAGTAAAATATCTGATTCGTGACAAATTCTTAACTATAATTTGGCGACTTAAGACTGCCATAAATTAAAACAAAATTTAATTGTTGTGATTGCTTAAATAATTTTACTTTTAATTTAAATATCTATAACGGAAAAAAATATTTCTAAAATCAATACCTCACTATCATTATCTATTGGTGAAAAGACACACTTTCCAAAAATTTCATACGAAATGTAATAATAGTAATCTTTACGGGACATTAAAAATATTTACTCTATTGAATATGAGATAAAAGGGTTCTACTATAAATACATTCAAATAGAAGTAGGCAAGTAGGAGGGCGTAATAAAACAGGAATTATCAGCAAATATTACATCTGCATTTAATATCTACAGCTTCAATTACTAGAGAAGACATAAATTGAAGTATTACTATTGTTATCAAAATCACTATTTAGCAATGATAGAGCAGTGATTAGTGAGTAGTGAGTTTGCGGCGTTGTAAGTAAACACAACAATTAAATTTTATTTTAATTTATGACAATCTTAACTCGCCAAGTTATAGTAAAAAAATGTGATGGATCAGATGTTTTATTTGTTTTGTTTTCCTCTTCTTTATATAGGTCATTTAACTTAATATTATCAATAATCCAGAATGTAAAAATACTTCGATGAAGTAGCAGTAAATAGATATATTTTTTATAACATTTTCGATATTCGGGTGTTTACATCTCTTTACGATGTTATCTCAAAACCACAAACAAACATAACAGCTGGCGGTGTCTATTGGTGGCAGCCGAAAAGAAATATCTAAATTACTTTTATTTATTTTATTGAGTAGAGCCGGATGTATATTATATTTCGTAAAAATTCTGTTCACATCATATTTTTCTTTACTATCAAGCTACGCGGAAACTTTTTTCTCTTGCTGTACCTACCACGTAATATTTTCCCAAATTATAATGTAAGGCGCCACAGGTAAACAAGTAAAATCAATACGTAAGGAGCTAAAAAAGGTAAATCAATAGGTGCGTTTCTTATTTTGTACTTTTACTAAATATAATAAAGTGTTAAGTGATAATTTGTTCAGTAATATTTTTTCCGTTCTCTTGATAAAAATAATTTCCAGAATATTAAGACATCTACCATTGTTCGCTGTTAATAATTTCTTTTGTGCGCATAATGTGCCCTGCAATAACAAAATCATTGGTCAATACAGATCCCACAACCTCCCCATTATTAATATTGCTCTATGCCTCTCACACACAACTTATCTCATAATACAGGTTTTTTTCTCTTCTCCATTAAATTTTGGTTTAACACGCTTTCAATGATTATTACGACTCGTAAATGTCGATTTTATATCATATTCATTCAACAATTTATGATGCCATGTGTAGTAAAATGCTAACTTTGCAAATCTTTTGTGTTTGAAGTTTTATTTGCTGCTGTAAAGTTAGAGTTTTATTCAGTAAGGTTTTTATATGATTTCTCGGGGTTTTTAATAGGGTTTTAAAAGTAGTACCAACGATAGTGTATATAAATTTATTTTGCATCAAAAGTACAATGTATTACACATGCTAACGATGTAGTTCTGTTAACTAGGTAGAAGTAGTAAGAAGTAGACAAATTTGGCCTACATGCAAACAGAAAAGAAAACGATGTATATAGAGATGACAGTAGGAATATACAGGTGTATCAAATGAAAAAGTAAATTTTGCTTGGGTGTTAACTACAAGACATATAAAGCACAAACCTACGGAAACCGGATTTCATCATTAAAAAATTAAAAAAAGTAAAATTTAGAGCAAAAAATTCTTTAGTCCGGACCTGATGCAAGGAAACGTCAAGTTATGCATCCGCTAAACGTGGTATTATGTATAAACACGTTGCACTCATTCAGTATTATTCTTAATGGTATGCCGTAAATTCATTTAACGTCATTCTGAATAAATAAAGGCAAATCGGCCAGTGTGCCCTTGTAAAAATAGCAAAACTGAGGCATTTTTAATTTCTTCTTTTTATAAAATAACCATTCCTTATTTGTTAAGAGCGTTCCACGTAAGTCTACAAAGTATTGTTTTTAATATCCTGATAAAACTTTCGAGTTTCACCGGATATGCGACTTCAGTAGTTACAAAAAACGTAAATATTTTTCTTTTGCTTTGTCGAATCGAGAGTTAGTTGTTAATAAACGGTACCACATGAATCTGAGTTATTTATTTAATCATATAACGCAAAACGAATTGAATAGAATTACACAGAAATAAATGTAGATGCAGAAAATTTGAAAACACACCTTTTTACTATGATGTCGCGCGAAAATGAATCTATTGTATCATTTATATTTCCTCCCGTCTCTTCGTAAATTAATACGATATCTATCAATTCGTGCGTTGTGTAGCGCTGCATTTTTATACACATGCAGGCCAAGCGGCGATCCACACAAAACTAACAGCGGTAATGGCTGAATGATAGTGGCATGTGGGGTATACTCGGTACAGCATTTAGGTTGGGCACAGGTGCGGCTCCAGCCCACGGCATTTACAAAATATTTCTTTTTCTCGTTAATGCTTGCAGATAGACCCCCTGTGCATTAAGACTTTTTGATCGTATATGATTACAGCTGCTACATATTATTATATTTACCTCTATATCTGATACACCCTGTATAATAGACTAACAACAGTGGTCCGTCATGATAAATATGCCAAGTTCACTACAGCCAGCGGAAAGAATTTACGAATTTGGAAACGCTAATCAGTTAAAATGATAAAGGATTATAAAATACGATGACAAAAACGACAAATGACAAAAAAAAAGTTCAGTGTTTCTGCTGATGATGATAGCTTTGCTATCGAAACGTACGTCCAGTTTAGTGCAGTTTGTGGTGAGAGGTCTAGGAGAAGTTTGCAGGATTATGAATACATTGCTATATGCCACCAAAAGAAAAGAAGGTGACGACCATCTTGGAAAGAAGATGTTGAGGGGAATATTGGAAAATCTAAGAACAACAGAACGTAATTAGAGAAGACATACAAATAGCTAGCTATAAATAAGTAGGTGGCAAAAAGATATTATGGTAATGCTGGAACAAAGAGTTGTGAAATGAGTTTTATATCAATGGGAAGGCGTGAAAAGAGATTAACATGGACCGTAAAATGAAAACAGCCCGGAGTCTCTGAAAACAGAACAAACAGAAATATTAAAAACTCTTACAGATGCATTTATTTCCTTTAAATTTTCCATTTTAAAATTCGATGCTTATTAGAAAAACAAAATCTTTCCGCCATACCTTCATCACACATCTGAATATACTTATGGAAAGATTTCCCCAAAACATTACGTACGTACACGATGTTCTAAAATCGTAAATTTTTCCGTCTTAAGAACGTTCAATGCGTAACCCGCTAGCGGAAACAAAGGCAAGCAGGCAAATATGTAAATGCCCTAGATCTACATCCTCATTTTCAGCGGCGTATTCGCGCTATTCCTAGAGGAGCTTTAGGTATTTATCTACGTGTAACATATCTGCGAATTCCATATACTTACACCTATATGTAACCCTAGAGAAAATATCTACGGCTTCTGGTTTATGATAGGTTATTCTGATGTGTTAAAATTCAATTTATAGCGCAAGGGAGGTATATATTTTCAAAGTTTAAGAGTATTAGATTTATCTATTATCGAGATGCATCAAATTTAGTTTAATTTGTAATTTAAATACATTACATGAGCTAATTTAATAGCATAAAATGAAAATAGCACCCAAACAACGCGTTTTTATGACTAAGGGGATAAATAACATTCTGTTTCTAAAATGGATAATAAATTTAAAACAAACATTTATATTTATTTTACTGTTGTATAAACAACATTTCTCCGCTGATAGACTAGAGACTCACACGATTGATTATCAGGCATGGAATCTTGTATGTGAATCTTAGAACCCAATTTCATAGTGAGCTTTTCGTGATTTTCCTTCCATCTTGGCAGACTCTGAGAACTAAATAATCTAAATAATCTCACCTTGCATTAAACTGTGGGAATCACATAATTTTTCGTCCTCTTAAACCATCTTTTGCCTCTTTTATTGATTTTTTCCGTCTATATCGGTTTTTTATCTAGTCAGTACCTAGTACTTAATCTTTCCCATATGATATGGAAATCCACCAAAGTCTTGTGTGTCTAACATGTAAAACAATTTATTATTATTACGTTACTACTATTATAGAAGCAGTAAGTGGAAAAACTACTCATGTATGCAAATAAAACAAAACGTTGAGAGATGAGTAACTATGGAAGGGTTTCAACTGCGCAGTTTGCACACTACGCTAAAGCTTCCTAATTCAATATATTAAGCGCTGTTAATTAAAGACAGAATGCAATTTGCCAAGATGCCGTAGCATATAATTAGTAAAGTTCCATTGTCTTCTGCAGTTTTCGGTAAATATTTCGTCCTCCGGGCGTTAATTAAGGATATGGCGCGCATCGCCTGACTACAGTTACGAAATTTACTGGGATTTAGCTAATGGAAACGCATGAGCCAAACCATGCGGAAAAAGAAGCCGATATTATAGGAAGTTATATAAGTGGAAAATGAAAACGGGCATCTATGGTCCTTAACTTCCTTCAACGCGGTAATATTACCTAATTATTATTAATTGGCTCTCTTGTTGCTGTACATTTTTTCAAAAGATTTATTAGTGCTATCTTCTTTCATTTCACAACAAAACCTCAAGTATATAACTCAATATACACAGATACGCATATACAAATTAATAGCAATTTTAGACTATTAATTTAGTATTTTTTTTGCCATAAGGAAAGAGAAATTTGAATTGTAATGTGTCCCACTTTATCCGAATTATGGAGATTATCGGAGATACTACATATAATGTTGTCTAATCTCCTTGCAGGAAATTTAATCTAATTAGTTGAAATAGTGTTTCATGATGCTCTGTTGTTTATATCACAAAACATAAAATTTGAAAATTCTGGAGAACAAATCCTAATAAACACGCTTTAAGTCAACACATACATAAACTAATTATATTAATTCCAATATTTACATGGTGTTCGTAAAGCTTCATACATAGAACTTTTACACTTTAAGCATAGTTTTGACGTGTTTAAATAATTAAAACGTGAATACAGTACTATCATCATCTCATTTTAGCTTATTTATTAAGGCTTTATTATTTTGGTGATGAATATTTCTGCATTGAAATATTGTTGTTACATCAAGGTAACAATGATTCTAATCCCAACAGTACCTAACAAAAGTAATAAATCGGAAGTTTATCACAAAAGCAACAATCATGAAATTGTAATTATTTAGACTTTCAGAGTAAGCCCAGCAAATATGTTGACTAAAGACATGATTATTATACCCTGTTATACGCCTAAAATAATAAGAACATTAAAAAGATCCTGATAGGTTGAGTGTTATGACTTTAATTTCAGAAGAAAGTCGCCATAAAAATTTTATTAAATTATCTTTCCAGCATATTTCCAAAGGTGTAGGCAACATTTTTAAAGGACAAAATTTGCTTTACCTCGCGAAACACACGGAGAAACCTTTTAAGCAACACGAGAGATAAACTTCATTCCAATGAAAGATCGGGCATTTACAAAATCGGTTGTAATGGGTATGATAAAGGACAAACTGAGCCTGCGATTGGAACTAGGTTCAAGGAACATATAACACGTTATCGCTATGGGAGATTTGAATCATCCACCGTTGCGCAACATATAGACGATACCAGTCATAAAATTGATACAAAAAACCTTGAATTAGTAAAGAATGTACAATTACCTAAAGATCTGTACGCATCCGAAAGCATATATATGAATAAATATTCAATAAACTTATTCGACCAGGAATTTGAACCCCTCCATCATTCAATTTTGATGGATATATGGTAGTAGGATGGTTCACATTCGTCGCTAATTCTTTGTATTTGGAAGCGTCAAAAAGGCGTATAGAAAACACTTGTAAATATGTTTCGTTTTTAAAGAGAAATTACGAGACATGTTAATGTAATAAGTGTTTCCTAACTTTTACTTAATTCATTGAGTTTTCAGTTGATAATGCGCCCACCTGAACACCATTGTCCCCGAATTAATAAAATCTCACATAACACCGACTGATCAGATATTCCTCCTTATGACATCCTTGTACATTGCTATAATTTAGCATCAATTTCGATCACCGAAGAGTATGAAATATTCGTTTATAAACGCGTGCTACCCTACTACTATCTAAATGTCATGCCGTAATCCATTTAATTCTTTAGCAGCATTACTAACAAAATTTTACCGTTGAACCGACTGGTTACCCAATATCTGGCGAATTTAACCCGTTAGCTAATTAGCTTAGGTAATTTAAATAAAACATGCTCCGCTGTATCTACCCCACCACATTCACAGTGCGAATCATTAACCCTCCCAATTGTACATAGATATGATTTATTTGACGCACACAGGGAGTCTCAGCTTACATCAGTAATAAAGAATCACATACGATGGCATTTTTTACTTTGTCCTTACTTTCCCCTTATCGATGTAACTCAATCAGTTTACCACATATAACCATTAATCATCGCACTAAGCGATACCTATAGTGTATACTACATAAGATCTTGGTGCATTGAGTAATGTAGCCGGATTTAGGAGAGACATTACAACATTTAAAGTGAGGACTATATGAAGCCCAGCAGAATTTTAATTCCTCGAAAGAGAACGCTAACGCGACGTTATTAAAACATCTCCATGTCTGAACTAACAAATTAAAGATAACATCCCACAATGTTAGAATAAACAGCTCATTCGCGTGAACGAATGCCGCGGAGTGCCGTAGCGGGAAACCATATCAGAGGGTTCCCTTAATTTATACGTTTTACATTTCAATTATCTCAATCTCAAAGAAAAATATTTTCTGTTGAATCTCGGAGACATCGTACGTGAATTATTTACCTATGAATTTTCCAGCAAAATTCGTCTATGAGATTTTACTGGCGCGACGGAGCAAATAAAATGAAGCGGGTATCTATCTGTACGAGCCAATACTATTGCCATAGAAAAGGATTTTTAAGAATTCACGTTTAGTACGCGGCAGAAAACCCAACATGTGGTTTTCTCTCCTTTTTCCTATTTTTTCCTCCTCTAACGTCGCACTGAATACATCAAATATTGTCTGGTATTCAGAAGCATATACATATATACAGCATGTCCCCAGATGGTCCTGACTATGAGTACCTATAAATAATTAGTTACACTGGAAAGTACCTAGTGATAATAGACACGTTAGTTAAACTTACAGGATGTTTTAAGATTAAGAAAATGTGGATTTTGTAAAGAGTAAACTACCAATTTTATTATTAAAAAGTAAATTAAAAATAGCACAAGTCAAAGTTGATTGGAATATCACCGGAACTCCGAATATGAAATCTGCGTGTATTCATTTTTTGTTTCTTTCTCTAAAATGTGGATTTTTTCAACCCAGCATTTGCAATTTTGTATTGATTTTGTAATAATCCCATTTGTTTTAAATATAAACTCCTTCGAAAACAGATTATTTCTGCAAAAGAATCTATTATTTGTAATTAATTCGCCCAATAACATGCCAAATTTTAAATCAAATTTACAAAATTTCCTTCTTCAAACATGTGAATTCTTTTTTGTCTGTGAAGATGAACTTTTAAGCTCATTAAAAGTCATTTTCACAGTATATAATATCTTATCACTCCGCCCCACACGATATTATATTAATTCGGATTAATACAACAATTAATAAAATCATGTGTAGCGCGGAGTGATCAAAAATATTTCATGTGTCTTTTACTACGTTGCTGTCATAGAGGTATCTGTGTATCTCCTGTTGTGTCAAACCTTTTCACGAACACTTGAATGCAATTGACAAAAATATATGCCAGGCGATATTTCCCACTAAAATGTGTTATTGCATAGCGACAAGATATTTCATTCATGCCATACCATTTAGTTAAGTCCATTCATTGCCCCAAAGTCAATAGTATTAATAAGTACTAACTACTACTACTAACTAAAAATACTAAATAAATATCGTCCTACATTCACAACTTTTTTGTTTCCCTGAAAAAATATTTATATATATTATAAAAAATAATAATTTATAATCATATTTAGGACACACTGTACATATACCCTTTCGACACTTCTCCTAGCTATGTCCAAAGTGCAAGTCGAAACACCGAAATGCATCACAGCGTTACAGCGCGTGACAGAAATGGATGATAATAGATGCCAGTTATGTAGCTGGGTCGTTGATGGAATCGGTGGAAGATGGCGCACATATACGACGGATAAGACCGCATGGGTACATTTGTACGAATAGGGAATGGAAAATCTTTGAAGCTCAGGTGTATAAATCATCGAATTGTTGAGAAATTGCGAGACGGTGAAATATTTTCAGTCGAGGCACGTACCAGAATTTCTTCATTTTATTTCAGTTGTTCATGTAATATTGATTAGAGTAATAGATGAGAAGATGTATTACCGATAATTTTATTTAAGTAAAATAATGGGTCAGTAGTCCATGTAAAGGGAATCACTCCATGGGAGTGAATAATATAAAACATAAAACGGATTTCATACGTGCTGCGCCAATGACAGGTCTGCGAAATTACTTCCCAGCACCTTTTCTCACAAGCACGTCCTCTTCTTTCAATTTCTTTAATTAACTTATTTAACTAGTGGGTACCCAAATACCCAGATGAGCGATAGTTTGCTAGCTGCCCCAATATAATTAGCATTTTTGAAATCTCAGAGCAAGTTGTACTGCCAGTCGTACCTAAGTGCCTGTACACCTCATGACTGTCACCGAAAATTTTTATTGATTCAGGTTTTTGAGGCTTTTATTCAAAACCTTCCTAGCATTGGCATAGATTTCAGCTTGCAAAATAGTTGAGTTGTCCAAATCTACAATGTCTCACATCTATTTTCCCACGCATTTACTCGGAAACTGATAGAGATACAAAGTTGCAGTAAAATCTAGGGCAAACGAGACGACATTGTACATCAAATTCTGCCATTATAACACACCTCGTATAAATTCCACTGGACATTTCCAATGGATTTTAGTGCAACTTCCTATATGTATTAGTCTCCCAGTAAATGCGTGGGAAAATAGAATAGATGTGGGACATAGGTACTGTACAATATTTTTCAATTTTTGGACTGCGACAAAATATTTTTATGGTCCCACCCTATTCTGTTTCGAATTGTCCTTAAATCAACAGGTGCTTGCTTGTGTTAATCTTTGTTCATTGCTTTTCCATTCCTCTCTGGATGGAAAGGAGGCAGTGAAGAATGCATCATTGGTAAAGTGTACATCATGTCCAATGCCATTCCCACCATATTGTCAGAGGCGATCATTGCCGGGATCTCTTGTTTGCCATATAGATATTAGTGTGTGTGGATTGATTCAGTAAGGCAAAGACACAACGTAATTAATCTAGTCTCCTTCTTTACCACAGCATATTAACATGGTAGACCCATAAGAGTTTCTAATGCAAATAACGGGAAAGAAGATTTTGATCCCATGACTCTTTCTATGGATGTAAACTTTGCTGAAGCTCTAACTTTCTGCTCCATCTGCCACATCGTTCCATAGATAATGGGGTTCGATGGACACATAAATACTGTTGGAATTATTTAAAGTAAATAGAAAATAATTACCCTTAGCGACGTTAGATTATAGAGTGACAATAGTACATTAATATTCCTATTCATTTACTTCCTAAATTTCCCTCATCTGTAATTACCAGAATAACACCAATCGCTTCAAAAGAATTAAAGCGTCACATTAATTTAATTAATGGGAACTAAAGTAATATAAATTACAATTAAAGTTCTATTAAGGGTATTCAAACGAAATGAATACATTCGTTTAGGTCAATTTATTAACATAGATGGTTCACAACAAGTGTGGTAATTAAGTCAAACTAAATTCATGAGAAACTGGAATTTCTAAGACAGCTATCACGATCAGGCGCAATAATAGCGAAAAGGATGAGCGACTATTACGAAACACTAGCCGTAGCACACACACTGCGCGCTCGGCCCCAATCACTTAATGACCGCTTTTGATTCAATTTCTCGCGAATGCCGGCATGTCGTGAAGAGCCGTCGTACCGGAATAGCCTTAAAAAAGACGTCCAGGGAAGGCAGTAAAACGCATTTGTGTATCGCCGGTAATCTGCTAAGTAACCGTGGCGTGTCTAGATTGTATAATTTAGTTAAAAGAATTTACTATCGCCGATAAAAGGGTGACTTTATGGTGCAACGCTCTCAAGGATAAATTTAAAAACGGCCGCTATATTTAGATAGAGAATGCTTTA
Organism: Protaetia brevitarsis; assembly: GCA_004143645.1. NCBI lineage: Eukaryota > Metazoa > Arthropoda > Insecta > Coleoptera > Scarabaeidae > Protaetia > Protaetia brevitarsis. The sequence continues at coordinate 13,325 of RXPK01002078.1, forward strand.
TAAGTGTTGTCGCGAAGTCTATCCCATATTTTAACTTGAAAGGGAGATATGAATAAAATTTTAAATTTAAGAAATACAAAAGAATTTCAGCTTTGTAGTTGGTATTTCAATCATCCATTCGTTAATAGATTTTGTAATCACAAATTACAAGTTTAAAACAGATTAACAATACGTCCAAGGAGTGTTGGTAAAAGTCACTGGCCAAAGACAAGCAAAAGGACTCTTAGAGGAGCAAAAAACTGGAATTTATCGTAGAAATACTGAGTAAAGAGAGGAAGACTGCCAAAATGACAGTACTACTGACCAGTCATTGTAGACTAAATAGCAATGTGTATAATATGGGTCTACCAGCTGCAACTACTTGCAAGTTTTGCCAACAGCAAGAGGAAGCTCCGATCCGCGTTCTGTTAAAGCGATGGTGTGGCAAAGACAAGATTTCTACTGCTAGACCAGAGAGACAGATTTCAAGATAAAGGGAATTACAATGGATCTGTAAAGTGGTGCGAAATACGTGGATACGTTCATCGGGCCACTTCACTTTCTAATCTAATCTAGCATGGCTACTGAATTTAAATTTCCCTTTAAATCATAAAGGTATTACCGACTTTCTCTATCATAAAATGAAGCATACAGCTGGCACCGAATGACACATTTACAAAATTGAAAAGCTATTAATTCCGATAACTGATGTGCTGTCATATTAATTAACAAAATTTAACATCGTACCCTGAATTTAGAGTTAAGGGTATTGTGAGAGATGTTATAAATACATAAAATATGTTGTCTATTCTGTGATGGGATTGGTTTGTACAAATTATGCCACCGCAGAAAATAATTTCCTTGAAAGTTCTATTTTTATATTTGTGATGGTGATATGATTTGATAAAACGACTATAAGGTTATTTACAATCTGTAAAGATATATTGTGCATGGTTTTGTTTATGTATTTGGTCAATCTTTTCTGTAATTCGAAAATACGGTTGAGCAGGTAAGTGCAGGAAGTCAATAAAAATGTAGGATGCTTGAACAATGGAATATTCAGGAATAATTACGCGAAAGATTGTGGAGACAAGTTCCAGAATTAATTGGAACTATAATACCGTCGTGTTTCTGCAAAATGCTGTTTTAACTTTAAGCATGTTTTAATGTCACATCCACGATGATCCTTCCTAATATATCTAGTTAGCCTTTTTGCGATTTTTGGATTATACTCTATGCTACCAAAAATAACTGGAATGGATGAAGCACCACAGGGTAGTATAGATAGTCAGCAGTAGATTTTTTGTGATTAAAAAAGTAGCAATAGGGTGTTCACACAAACATTCAAGTATATAAATGTAGAGGCATAATTATTTATGGAAAAGTTAAGAATTTCTAGAGAAAGAGAAGCAAAAGAAAGAAAAAAACACGAACCGATAGAAGGTGTGCCCAATAGAACTACTATTAGCCAACCATACTTGCCAAACCACTGTGTTTCTTCCTAATTTTAGTATGGTATTAATTTTATGGAGTAATCTCTTATGAACCGTTTTCAAGTACAAGATAACACCTTAAAATTTTACAAATAAAATTAAAAGGGAACACAATGATTTGGCAAGAATGGTTGGCTAATAGTAATTGTTTTTTCTTGTATAGCTATACTCATCTTTAAAACCAAAACTGTATCTCTTTGTAAATTGATTATATATTCCTGACATGTTCTATAGATATATAAGTAAGGATTGGTCGACTGCAAGTCGGAGGAGCTATGTTAATCTCCTACCGCGTCAATTTAGATATGATCATCCCCAAAGATTTTTAAAATATTCTCAAAACATTCATAGAATTATCTACAAGAATAAGTAATTACCTTATACATTCCAAAGGGCGGCGAGGAGTTGTACTTATTTATTGTTACGGAATATATATATTAATGTCACTAATGATAAATATGATTATTATTTTGTGAACACACCTGTTTGTAAATTAATTAATTTGCATCATAGTGCAAGAGTTAGGAATATACGTTCATTGTACGGTAACTGTATGTTTTTAATGTAGTTCCCTTGGTGTCGATACTACTTCAAAGGAGTGCAGACTCATGTCTCCTGTTGATAATTTTTTTCTTGAAAAGCTTGCTTCACTTTTTCAAGTCAAGTTAATTAAATTATATTTCTGTAATATATCCGAAATCGGAGGGTATCTCCTTTGTAAATTATTGTATTTGCCACTGGGCTAAAAGTATACAGAACAAATATCAAGATTTAACTATTAGAAGAGATTTGTTGAACTAATCTTTTCTCTTGTGGAATTGTACGGACATATCTTTGCCGTTCTGAGTATCACGATATACTTTGGATGCTTGGAATGACCAACCTTACTGATACCCTGATACTGGTGTTGTACCTATCTTTGATGTGGATTCTTTTCCTGTAACATGATTGGTTTGTCACTGCGAGGAAATTCCATTCTGTGAATTGTTTGGGGTGTAAATTGCTTGATGTTGGAGGTATTTTTTATTATTATTATTTAAATTTCTGTGTAAATTTAGCATTTCATAACATTGAGAGTATCTATATAATTGGAAATGACAGTTTAAATTGAGTGTATTAGTGAGATTCATTATATGGGAAAGCGGGAAATTTGAATGCTGCTTTGATTTAAAATTGGAATTTAATAATAATTTAAAATATACTCGATAGTAGTTGACATTTAATTTAAATATTGCAAATAAGTATACTCACCTTACGTAGGATTCCTTATGCTCCTTAAATGTTTTTGATATACTATTATACAATAAATTGCGCATATTATCGATATTTGCACTGCCTTTATTAATAAAAGCTGACAATATATTAAATAATTAAAATCAAATTATAAATTTAGTACTAAACGAAGTAAAAGTCTAAAAAACCAAATCCAGTGCAGCCTCCGCGGCCACCTAGTTACTGCTGGTAAAATAATATATAACTACTTATTGCTTGATAAGAGGGGAGGTTACTATTGCTTATGACCTGCAGTGGCAAATTTTGAGGCAATATGAAGTTCTTTGCCATCTAGTGAAGGGGGATTGTTGCTTTGAATATTATCCAACACAGAGGAATAGGTATCTGTAAAGAAGAGCAGATTAGAGAATAAAAGTTTATATTTGTTATTAAGAAAAATATTAGCTTGTCAATCCTTTGTAAAAAAATCACAACATGATATATATACCTGCTAAACCTTTTATAGTGTTGTACACTATATACTTAATTAATTAATGATGAATATTTGCAATAAGCGAAATACTATCCCTGAATAAATAGGAAGCAATGTAAGAGGTTTTTTGTTTCTTAAATATTATTACGTTTTTGAAACAATTAATCAAAAATTCTAAAACTTAAAAATAACAAATTCTTAATGAGAAAAGTAATGTATTTCAATAAGTATTTTATAATTTTAAACTCAACCAGCTATAATAAAATAATGCTAAAGAAGAAATAAAAGGACATTTGTGAGTGTGACACATTTAAAGTGCCAAGCAACGGTCCTGCTGAAAGAAAATTTTGTTGATAAATAAAGCCGCTCTTGTACAGCATGAACAACATTCACCAATAATTCCATTTACCTATTACTGTTTGTTTAAGTTTCCGTTAATAAGAGAGGCTTGTTTTTTAGATAATATTGTGCAAAGAAATACGGGAAGAAACTGTTACTAATTAGAATTTGCACATGTGTTTACTTTCTGTGGATACGGCTTTCCGGGTGGTATATCTAAATATATATTTTTCGCTACCAATACCGACAAATTTGGCGGATATGTTTTACCAAGTCATACGCTTTGTTGTCTCTAAACAGTAAGTTATTAAAAAAATATTGAACGGTTTAGTGTTTATTAATCTTTATATCACAAAATTCCATGCAACAATAACAATAGTCCAAAAAAAATCTTGTAAATTCGCAAATTTGTAAGATCGATAGCTATTACGTAAAATCTTTCGAACCATTGTTAGGTTGGTGTAAATTCGTGAACAAGTTTTCGGAACGACAAAGTAGACTTTAAATCTACCAAGATATATACTTGGATTCCAAAATCGCTTACTTTTTTATCCGGAACAATTCTGTTTTTACTATTTATTAGTATTTATGCTGTTTCGAAACGACGACAGTCTTGCGAATTGTACTTGGGCTAAGAAGACAGTTAACTGCATCTCTATTATTTCCGCGGAATTGCTACCGTAAAATTGTTTTCTCACCGATTCTGTTCTGACGTAATTCATTCTCAAAATAACCCTTATTCACCCCGAATGCTGTTTGTTAAGAACTTTTTAAGTTAGGAGTGCACTGTAGATACTATGACTTCAACAGAAATACGAATACCAATATATACGATAACAACTAGTTAATTGTTATTGCATTGCACCCTCGATCGTCACATATCGTTGTGTAAGTTAAAGAGTTTTCCGGTTTTAACAAATGGAAACCCCATATGCCTTTCTTTTAGTCTTCATTTTGACCATCACCTACTAGCTGTTCTTCACATCGTAAGTATATTTAAAAATATTCAAGATATCAATTCAAGATTTGGTTTAATTAAAGGTTTTGTTTATAAAAAGCAAAATTCTACCGGAGAAAAACGAAAATTAGGACACAAGAAATTTTAGCGTTTCATTCTAGCCTGTTTAAAGTATTAATCGCATCGCTGATCATTCTACACGTTTGCAAAGACCACGACGAACACCGTACCACGTATATATCACTTTTATTGTCGGTATTTGATCAATATTCACGTCGAATTGTACGCAGTAAAGGCGTCCGTACGTCAGTGCGAAATTTAATGTAATAGTGTCATTCGGAGTGACAAATGCGGCAAATGCAACAGCGGGACCGATTTTTGAACGTCGCGTCGCCTCGACGGCTGCTGTATAGATTTTCGGAGGGAATGAGAGACGGGCCATGAAACTGACTGCAACTGTTCTATTTGATCGAATGTTGAATGTGCGTTTATGTGACGTTAACGTTGCACATTTGATGATGCGTTAATAATTCAGTTATCTTCTGGGTAATTTATGACTTTTATTTTACAAGAAGTGCAATTGCCCTCGCAGAATTTCCACACTAAGAATCAATTAAAGATTTAACTAAAAGCAAGAGAGTAAAATTTTGTTTGCTGATTAATAAAGGCTGGACTATAGCAAGTGTTTCCCTTCATTTCGATTCAAAGCGTTTATAATCACACCAAATGGGTGGTACTTTTTGTTCAGATTCCAATACTATAGTGAAAAAACTACTATGAAAAAAATTGGAAGAAATGCTTGGGATATTAAAAATTCTAAGTATTATAAATCTAATAAATTTATGGCATGATTCCTGTTACTTGCCGTACAAAACAGAACCTTAGTTACGGCTGTCAGAAGTAAAAAATTAAATATGTTATTTGTTTGATCTGAAGTAAAGTTTATCTTCATTCTTCATGGTGATTGGTTATGGCAGAGTTAGATTAGAATGCAGTTAGTGCATGAGTTGGCAAAGGAAGACATCATAGGCAAGAACTGTGTGAACAGACGATGGCAATTTATGGTATCGATCTAATGGTTCCTCAGCGTGTTTTATTTTTTGTTAACGTATGAGCAAGAATTATTGCTAATCGTATTAAAAGACTCCCTCCATTTTTTTTTCAAATGTGAAATTTTATACAGTTGAAAATGAAACTATTTACTTCTGAAGGCTGTAATTAAGACTTTGTTATATACGGTAACTAGATTCATCCTGTAAATAGATTTTTTTTTAAAGAATACCTATTTCATTTAAAATTTTAGAAAAATTAGGATATTTTTTTTCAAATTCTTTCAAAATTTTGATTATTTTATATTGTCGGAACAAAAAATACTATCGAAATCGATAATGAAAATTATAGGTTGCTCTAAAAAAATACCGATGGACTCATAACCTTAAGAACAAATAAAGTGAAGTGAGAAGAAGAAAATGGTGTAGTATAAGATTATGTAATTAAAGAAAAAATATATTTAACAAATTTACTCGTTATTTTCTTTCCGCACACTGTATATAATACCTTTAAACAGATACTTTACATTGGGCAAGTTTTAAATATTATTAACAGGTATGTTTACGGCAACAAAGTATACTTTGTCATGAAAAAATCAAGTAATTCCTTAAGACATTCTGTTACTTTAAATAAATTTGGATTAAGTGAACAAACAATTTGGTTCAGTAAATCTAATAATTGTTTGCCTGAATTTAACTACTACTTAACTATCTTAAACAAAATTTAGTGTTATCAGACAAGTACTTTTTTTTTAGTGTATATTGCTTTCCACCCTACATCAGAATTAAAACTTGCAAATGTAAAGAAAGGATAAGCAGTTAAATCACGGTAAAGTCACTTTGCTGTGAGCACCCGAACATTTGGAAATTAGATATTAGAGGAGCTTTGATGAGTTTACAAGAAAAGAATTGTGCAAAAAAAGCTTACTGAAGAATACTGGGACGGTAGAGAAATAGCCAGAAGTTCAAGAAAAATCTTTTAACTAGAGACTATCAATGAGAAGGCTGTAGGGTTATTATATATCATTCAAAATCTTTTTCGCATAGTAATAGTCTAACCTCAACGGCAATTGTTGACTTACTGGAGTATGTGACTGACGCATTTGTTGAGGGTGAAGAAGTTCTGCTTTTCTGCTGAGATCTGGGCACAGCCTTCGAGTGCACAGATAGCAAAATCTTGCTTAACAAGTTATAAAATATATAAAATCGTATTTAGAAGATCGTTGGTAAATAGTGGCGTAGCAAAACTAAATATCAGAGAGGGCATTGGTGAATAAAGGAGTTCCACAAGGATCCGTCTTTCGACTGTTGCTTTTCTTTGTAGATCATAAGGACATATCTTTCAACACCATGGAAGTGAAAGTAATAATGTATGCCAATGCTACATCCTTTATAGACAGTGTGAGAGATATTATGTGATAAGATGTAAGAAGTTGCCAAGACCATTATACTAATGCAACAGTAAATAAATAAAGCAATAAACTTAAATTAAATAACTGTAAAATACGACAGCTTCTACTTACCACAAAACTTGAAAATCACACCAACGTAAACTGTTTCTTTTGATTTAATTATGCTTTTAAGTTATAATTAGTAAATTAGTATAACAAGTTCCCTAAGAATTTACACAGCTTCCACAAAAGCAATTACAGTAAAAAATCAAGGACATGCTCCTTCAGCGATGTTTTTATACACTCCAACAGTGCTTGAACTGCAATTTTGGAACAAAGGAAAACCTTCATAATATGTTTTTTATTTCAAATTGTGTTTACCTCCTATGTAGTTTGTATATTTATAAAGACAACTCTGTATTGTGATTGTACAAGTAACAAATAAATAACTACCTTTCTATCTAGATCTTCTAATAAAATTCTCTAAATTGAAAGATGTCTAAGGAAACTCGGATCAACACGAGGAATTCTTACTGCGAGTTGTGTAAATTGCCTGCAGATCATAACACATGAAACATTCTTTGTGAATGGGAAGCTCAGAGTACGGGAAGACGGGTGATTTTTGGCAAAACAAAAACCTACCCACTTGGTTTGATCAACCAGCTAGAGACATGTTCAGTTTTGTACAGAATATTAGGTTATTGGAAAGGTGGGTATGATTGTATAGGTAGCAGAAATTATATTATTTCCTTACCATTTACTTGCCTTGTTAATAAAAAGATGAAAACGTTACATATCAATGGAATTGTGTGGAAGAAAACATTGATGCAAATACATTCATGCGTATTCATTTTATGAGGCTCTTGAGTAACTCTGTGTAAGGACATGATATTTACTCGCCTATAAAAATACGAGTTGACATTTCGCACAAGCGAACACGCAAATTTCCCTAAGGTATCATAAAGCAACATGTTTATTGTATGCGCAAAACGAAACCTAAGTTTACAGAACTTTTGCCCGTATCTAAAGTCGGATAGTTACATCTCAAATATACATATATCAATATAAAATAAGCAAAAGTAAATAGCCTCATGGACCTAATGGAAATAGTTCGCCGCTGTACGCGATCTTCTGTATAAGCGTGCAGTTTTCAATACGTTAGCTGAATTGGCGAATGCGATCCCAGGGTTGGAACCGCAAACGAGATCAATATTATATTCAGTCGGTGTACACTAACAAATTGAACTCAACTTTATTATGGAGATATTGGAGTACGGAAACTGTTGAATAGGAATATTATCTGCTTACAGGGTGTTGGACTGTTGTATGTGTATGTTTATGAGAGTGTGGAGTATACGTGAGGGATTTTATAATTGTTTTGCATTCGTCGGACTTTATATTAAAGCTGTAGGATATCGTTTGCTTTCAATGTATTATTGTGTACAATGTAGTTTCGCATAATAAGCAACAACTAAATTGTATTATTGTAAATATCAGTGTCTATTGCGATATCTAGCAATATCAAAATGCAAATAAGTTCGTAACATGTTCATATTTCGTATTTATGGTAGTATTAACTATTTTCGATAAATATATTAACAAAAAATATATTGCGTAGCTTCTCACAATTTGGTTTTAAAATAAATCCTCATAAAACAATGCGTTCTTTCAATGCAGTTCATCAAATGAAAATAGTTCTAACTTATAGGTACAGCGAATCTCAAAATTCATGTCATACCCTACAGAAGCGATATCAAGACTAGATTAGATTAGATTAGGATTGGGGTGGCCTATGGACCCGTTTCACCGCGACCTTTTCAGATCTATTGTGATCCCCTTTTTCCTAGAGGACGCTCTCTAATTTTGCTCACTTAATTAGGTCTATCATCTTTGAGAGCGGCTTCTTTATGTAGCTACTAGCTACAGCAGCAAACCTACAATCATTTTGACAGTCTTCCTGTCTTTATTCAGTAGATCTCTCGTGAATTCAGGTCTCTGCTCCTTTAGGAACTCTTTTGCTTGTCTTTGTCCCGGTGTGATTTTTGCCACCAGTCTCTGGACTGATTACGTATCCATTCATTGATGGATTGCGATTTGGTAGTGCCGAAAGAGGGGTCGGCTCCAACAAATGGCCTTGACGAACCTCGCCTGGCCAGCTCGTCTGCCGGCTCATTTCCTCTCACGTCCGAGTGGCTAGTGACCAGGCCAGGTTACTCTTTGAGTGCCCACCTCATTTAGGGCGCTTATACAGTCCCAAATCAGCTTACAGTCCACGCTTGTGGAGCTAATCGCTTTAAGTGTGGACTGACTGTCATAGAAAATAGCGACGCTTTTACCTAGCTCGGTACATATTTCTATCTCTCGGACACAGTGATGGATTGCAGCAACCTCAGCTTGGAACACAGTCGCGTCTTTGCTGAAGCTTACAGAAAGAGCTTTTTTAGGCTTCTTAGCGTATATTCCCGCTCCAACGCCGTTGTCCGTTTTAGAGCCGTCAGTATACCCGTTTGAGTCCGCTCTTACCGGAGTACCTGTCTCCCAGTCCTGCTTTTCTGGCATTATAACCTGGTATTTTCTATCTAGGTTAAATTTCTGAACCATGGCGTCAAATGGCATTCCTAAAAGAGGTGCCTCCTTGAGTTTGCCTAACAGTTTTTTATAGTCAGCACCGTGCGATTTACTTATCGGCAGTTGACTATGCAAACGTCTGTATACTGTGGACCTTTCGGCTTCTTGTATATAAATATGTATTGGTGGCAGGTTCAGAATTACTTCAATCGCGGTGGTAGGGGCCTATCTCCCCCCGTGGTGCACAGGCACGCCACCCAACCTTGGCCACCATACTAATGCTCCATACGTTATCATGGGTCTAATTACTCTTGTGTATAACCAAAGAGTCATCTTGGGGCTAAGTTCCCAATCCTTTCTATACAGCCTCCTGCACCTATCTAAGGCGATGGTGGCTTTGCTGGTCAGTTTCTGGATATGTGAATTCCATGTATGTCTTTGACCAAACCATACTCGCAGGTATTTCCCCTATTTGACATATAAGCGATATCAAACTTTCTTCCTAATGGGAGTAGGTTATTCACGGAGAGCCCTTCTCTCTTGCATGCATACATATTATAACGCATTTTTATGTGGAGAATTTGGTCCAAAAATAACATCATAAATTCAAGCGTGAAGTGAAACATATCGCATTTAGGGGGAATATGTCCAGTGAGAGACGTTGACGATATTAACTGCTTGATTGTGTTATTTCTGAATTTTTGTATATTTAGAGCTACCGTAATTGTTTTCGATGTTGTATTTTCTTATTATAACTAAAGATTTATTTTCTTCAAATAAAAGAATTAACTGCTATCTTATTTGAATAGCAAACCAGATGATCCTATATTTTATTATAATTTTCCACAATTATACAATGATCTTTTAACTGCCGATTGGTCCTTTTTGGAATCTATAACAAACGTGGATATTGCTCTAGAAAAGTTTTATAAATATTTATACACTATAATCGATATGTCGGTGCCTACATACTCTACTAACTCGAAGTATTCTCAGTGGTTTTCAGGAACAATAATATCGCACTTGAAGTTAAAAGACGGAAGTGGAAATCTACACAAAGCCCAAAGCAACAGACTTCGTGCGCTGTGCAAAGCTGAAATTGTAGAAGAATCTATAAAATCTAATCCCACGCAAGTTTTCCAAGATATTCATGCAAAACAAGGTACAACTCGTATACCTAGCACTCTCTATCATAACGATGTAATTTTAGATACTCCTCGAAACATAGTTGAGACTTTTGCCAGTAAATTTTCTTCTTTATACTACTAGTTAACATTCCTCTACCGACAATGAATTCAAACATAGCAATTGCATCCCTTCACTCTGCATTGCGTTCCATCGAAGAAGTAACAAAACTGTGACAATGACTTCATTCCTAGTTTTCTTGTTCGTGATAGTACATTTGTGTTTGGAAGACCAATAACATATATAATTGTTTAGCTATTGCTTCATGTACTTTTCCTGCAGTCTGGAAATCCGCAAGAGTTGTTCCATTATTTAAGAAAGATTCTTCTCTAGATAACTATAGACCAATATCTATTTTGTCCAAATTTTGCGATAGCTTTGGAAGCATATCTACTCATGTTTGTATTATAACACCAAATCGTATATTTATCCTTATCAACATGGCTTTGTTCGTGGTAGGTCTACGCCAGGTTGATGTAACATATACAGATCTTAGTAAAGCGTTTAACATCATTGATCATGATATTTTATCACAAAGATTATCAACGCATGGACTCAGTTTATCATTATCATCATCTTTCGTCGATTTGGGCAGGTATAAACCTTCCTTAGAGAGCATATATAGAAGCTTATTACCGTTTAGATACACTACTATTTATTGCTAATTCTTCGTCATAGGGAGAGACATTAAATAAATGTATGCAGAGTAAGGTCAACAGCTAAAACCACCTTATTTCTATTTCTTTGGCTTTAAGTAAGCAATATACATGGGATTACTATTTTTGTAGCAGTGAAATTCAATCAGCAAAAATTATAATGACAAAATACAACGATTTTAAGGTCAAATTGGCAGGTCAATTGAAGAAAGACGTAACAAGGTTGTATCCTAAACTCCTGGTTTCATTATCTTGTTGAATATTTGAGTCATTTACGGCAAGACCATTAGTATTTTCATCAAGTAATAGCATATAGTTTTGTTTACAGTCATAATTAGTCTATTCTCTCTAGTTCAACTGCTGAAGCCATCAAAAATAGAAGTCCCACTACAGCAAACTGTTAGTATTATTAGTTATGGTGCAGTTAAGTTAATGTCACATGTAGATGACCCAAGTAGATATATGCTTAAAAAATATGAGAAAAAGTGTTGGCCCCGTGCTGATCTTAAATAGTCGACAAGAGTCTGCTGCTTGAAGAGCTTCTACCGTTCTTGCACACTGCTTTTCATACGACCCTTGTAAATTAATACCATTTATTTCAAACCTACACAATTTGTACAGAAAAAGTGAGTGATCAACACAGTCTAATGATCATATACTTTTTTCCAGTATATATAGCAAAAACACTAAATTGCCTTAATAAAATAACCCACCTTTTCAAAATTCCTTCGGGAAAGTTATCCCACTTGTTCCGAATAGCTCTTAGGTATTGATTAAATGCAAATTTTTAATAACAGCATTAGCCTTTTTTATATAGCCGCTCTCACAGCCCCTAAGCATTCTAACCGTTTCGCCATGCTTAATGAAATTCGGATGGCAGGTAGGCGAAAATAAAGAAAGGAGGAATGAAGATGAAAAATCGAATTTTGTTTTCGCAGCTGTAACATCTCAGAATACGAAAAAAAATATATTGTATTTCGCGGAATATCTCTGGAGTGTAGACTAGACATGTAAATTGTGAATATTATAATTTTCCGAAGGAAAACTGAAAGCATTCCTTGTAATGGACCGCTTGTTCGAAAACATAAAAATACACTCAGGTGCAAATGTCGTTAAAAATATGAAACAAATATGTACTTTTAATAGATTGTGCTCCATACTATCTGTAACTAAAACTTATATGCATACAGATTCCTACAGATGAAGTCCGAACTTCGGAACACATCTGAAAATTGTTTTGTACTAATTGTGAATATTCTAAAAACTGTTGGTATAACATGATTTACATGGTACCATTAAGAAAAAATAAACAACGCCGCCACAAATGTTAGAGCAAATAATTGAGAATTTTTTCATCACGGGATAGAAAATGCTTTGGGCAAAATTTTAATCTGTGACGATGCACATGTGTTCAAAATTCAATTTTCATCTCCAAAAACTTTGATTAATTCTCTTAGATTTATTTTTTTAAGTTGAATAACCTGCATATTTTTACACAAACGCACATGTCCCCATGAGCATCTGTAGTCATTCTTGGTAAAACATGAAAATTTCATTTCAGATGTTCAATTGTTTCGTCAAAAAAAACAAAAGTAAATAAGTGATGACATGTAAAAGAAAAGTTAAAACAAACTAAACAAATAAATATTATGGGTAAGGTAAAGTCAGGTAAGTGTGTAGTAAAACTTGCATAGTGCGAAGAAAATGTAACACTATCCTCATAATAAGACATTTTGATATATTTTACACATAGAAGTACGTAATATATGCTCAGTTGAAAGCCTTCAATAGATACGCCTTTTATAATTATCAACGGTTTACTAGAAAAAAAAAGAAATTTAAACACTGTCAATACTACAGACTTACCCAGCAAAATGGGGCAAGTGTGTAATCGTTCCGCATTTTATATATTAATAGCATTATCCTTTAGTTCGGCCAAGAGTGTAATACTAAAGTGATGCCTGTTTAATAAGGTATGATATATTCACAAGATATTCAAGTTATTACAAGTTAGGAGATGCGAACTTTTGTTTGTAAAACTAGTATGAGTTTAGTACATTAACATTATAACAAGAGGACGTCCGTATTTCAATTTTAAAAATAAATATAGTCAAACTACACACTTGCCCCAGTTACACACTTACCTGACTTTACCTTACTTTAAAATGTATTCCATTTATTTGCAAGCAATGAAGCAAGCGTTGGTTAAAGAAGGAGTCAAGAGGAAAGGGATCATCCGCTTCATATATAGGCCCAGAACCTGTTCTAGGATTGCTTAGACACAGCACCACAACAAGTAAGAAGTTGGGTCAAAGAGAAACACAAAGAACAAAGAACATTGGAATAATACAACTGGGCACATTCATGGTAAGATCTTTTCTATTAAAGGATTGTCAAAAAAAAAGGCTGAAGAACTACTGCAACTCAGCAGGAATCATATTTGCATGGTAACAGGTCTCCTAGGAGCACACTGTACACCGAAAGGGCATCTTCAGATAATTGGGATTAACATTGGAGATACTAACTGCAGAGTGTGCAATTAAATAACAGAGAATGCATACCACAGTCTGCATGAATGGGGAGGCTCTGGACACAAGAAGTCAGGCAATTTTTAGCAAGCCAAAATTGAATCCAAAGGATAGAATCCTGGAATATCTGGTATGACCTAATGTGTAAAAGAAATGGGGGACTAAATACAAAAGGCCACGAGGCTGCAATGTTTCGGGAACTCTGTCAGATAGCTCCCACAACAACAACAAAAAAAAAAACGAGAGTAACCTTAATTTGCATTTTATGACGACATTTAGAATTGTGCAAATTGTATGAGTTTTAATAGTGGTATCTGCGCAACCAAGAGTGACTGCAGATAGTTGTAGAGATATTTTAACAAAAAATATTCATAACAGACCTCTTAACTCCTGTGTAACAATTTACAAAACGAAACTGGACAATAAATTTTGGACAGTCTGCATATTACCGTAGCTAGAACTGTTTGGTCTTACGCTGAATTTTTGTGCAGCACTTTTTTTTAAGTATTGTAGCAAAAATATTAATTTCCACCAAATAAATACATAAAATAGATTGTTACAATGCCAATAGTTAGCTGCTGTTGAAAATGTGATAATATGTAAATAACTTTTAAATATATTTCTGTTTTATACTTGAAAGGGGTGATTGTGTATGTAAATAAAGTAAAGAAATAAATTGTTTATTTTATTGTGCTTCATTTTTTTTTTTTGTGGAGGAGAAATTTGCCTAAGATACCGGTGTGTGGGATTCTGATCGGCAGGATGCAATGATCAGCCTACCTACTAAACTTCCCCTTCTTCGCCACGGTAACGGCAGTGCCTGGAACCACCTGTCTTGGGTATCTGCAACGGGTATGTCTGGCGGTCTTGTTGTATATCATATAACTGGCATCTTCAGCTTCCGACCTAACTGTCCCTGGCGTTCCTGGTCTCCTTCTCTCTTATGATGGACGTGATCAAAGAGGTGACGTCATTCAGTTCTGTTCCGATCTTATCATAGTCGGTATCAGGTTCCCTGTGCTCAACATCACCCAATTTTTTATATGTCTGGCTGCGCCTGTCGCTTCATCGCCTACACACAAAGATGGAATGTTCCTCCACAGTGTCTGGAATACGACAGTAAGCGCATCTGTCGGTGGAATCTTTCTTAAATCTATGAGTATACGATCTAAATATCCCATGGCCTCTAACCATCTGTGTTACGTAATAGTTTAGTGCATGGAAAGGGCATTCCAGCCACTTATCTAAGGTTGGGCACAACTATTTGGTCCAGTGGGCTTTATCTGTGTTACCTTCCCATCACGCTTGCCATTTGTCTATAATACTTTTTTCCGCATCGTGTCGAGCGATGCCGACCGAGATGGAGATTTATGCGCCCCCATCTCGGTGGGTATATGTCCTGCTGTATACCAGGAGAGCAATTGGTGCAGTGCCTGTTATTACTTGTAGGCTAATTTGATGTTGTGCAATAGGACGATGCCACTCTAATTTAAGTAGAACTCGCCTTTGTTGCTGTTCCGCGATATTTCGGTATAATATAGAATGTGTCACACCACTCAACATTCACCTTTTTTGTTTCCTAAGCCGCCGACATTTGGCATTAACTATGACAGCAGAATTGTTCTTTCCTTCGCTTTCCGATATGCATGCTTTATGTGTTTCCCAAAATAGAGTACTTGGCTAATGTAATGCCAAGATATACTATGCGCGTTTTCGGGATCATATTGGTCTTAGACGTTCTTAAAAAGCTTACGCTCTCTATGCCATCCACCCATTAATATTATAACTTCGTCTTTTTTTCCAGTGCGAGTTTCAGATTGTTTGCTGTCATCCGTACATTTAATCGGCTAATGTTATCATTTACTTTCATCATTAATTCATATTCGTCTTTTGCGGAAACAAGCACAGCCAGATCATCTGCATACGCCAGTAAGTCAGAATTTGCAGTCCAATCTATTTGTAAAACATCATCTAAGAGGACATTTCATAGAAAAGGCAAGGCACAAAGCCTTAGCACGCCTCACTCCACTCTGACCAACCTCTCCTCTAGCTATTTGTAGACTTCTATTCTGAAGGTAGGTAGTTACAATTTTAATCAATATTATGATATAGATCTTTTTTTCAGTTTATTTATGATCAAGTTACAGTGTGCCAATTGTACACCATTTGTGTTTGCAATTGTAAACCATATATTTTACTTTTTCTTGAAAAAGACAAATAAATTGTCGAAACGTCTTGCTACATATAATTAGTTCGTTTTCCATTGAACCAATACTTCCACAAATCAACCGTTCAATTAATTAATTCCTTTTCTGAAATCCTACTGTTTCGTCGAAAAACTACCTTTCATTTCTAATTCTTTTAATAGCCGCGTTTTGATTAAGTCTTCATATAATTTACTTAAAGAGTTCAATAGGCATAAGGGTCTATTGACGTAGAACTACATGGATCTTTTCTTGGGCAGCAATGATCACTTTTGATTTGAAGTTTTAGGAGCTGGTTCATTACCTTCAATAATCATCTATGGTTCAGGTCCGCCACCACCTTTATGACTTCTGGAGGAATTCCATCTATTCCTGGAGCAAGGCCTGATTTTATGGCTATGGACACAATTATGAATTCATCTTCTTTCAAGTATATATTCTGTTTTATTAGTAATATCTTTAAAAGCTATATGTTTTGGCCCATCGTAGTCATCTTCAAGTTTTTAAAACATTCGTATAAAAACAATAAAATCATGGTTTCAAAATTAAATATGAATGAATGAATTTTATACTATCTTTCCCTTTAATTTATTTTAAAACCGTGATAATACTGTTTTTTACACAAACGTTTTAAAAGCCTGAGGTTGGTCAAGATGTACCGGAACATGTCGTTTTTAAAGATATTACCAATCATATTAATTATTTGCCTTATTTACATAATTTTCAAATATTCTCTTTAATGTGCTTAGATGAAACGTCTCACTTATAGCAAATAATCAATCGAAGACTAGAGTTCACCTACATAACTTTGTATATTACTTAAAAAAAAATAATTGTACTTATTTCTAAATAAGTATGCGAAATTATACTAATCGTTATCAAAGACAAGAATAATTATTTTATAAATTGAAAAATGTTGCGTTCTTGAAGCTAATAAATATTTAATGACAAAAAAACATTCCCGATATCTTATCTGAGTATTTACTGATAACGATAACAATTTCCAACCACATTAATTTAATCGATTGATGAAACTAAAGCGATGGCAGCGACATCTTACGTTCGTATTCTCTACTTATACAACGCTCTGGTGGCGCTTCCGCACACTACGTGGAGCCGTGAGCTTTCGCGTACCGGAATTGACAAATCGCGATCGCCTCTTGCGCGGTCGCCGGCAACTTCAATATCCCCCTTGTTGAATCAACGTTAAACTGCTCTAAGATTATGATCCGAGTTTGCCGCCAAGTGCGCGGCGTATGGGGCCGTAAGTTGTGCATTTATGTCAATGGTATTTTGCGTACTGCTTGTAAATCCACTATCGTTCTTCGCTCTCACGTTCCACTTTCGTCATTTCGAGTAAATCGAATCCCTGCCGCTGCGAAAATGGAAAAAAGGGAGGCAGACATGTTGCGTAGGTGCGCCAGTAGAGGAAGAAAAGAAAACAGGCAGACGATGATAGACGGGTGGTAATGGGGTAGGCAGACGGGAAATTTTTGTTTATTTTACGGTATGGGGATCGTCGGGTACGTGATCATGAGCCGCGGCGACGGCTTACTTTAAAAATTCAAAGCTCCTGCTCGCATTCGTTCAAGCGCAGACTAGTAGATGGCGCCACCGTAATATTTTCCAGACCGAATGTATTTACTTAAAAAAGAATCGCAGAATATTTATAAGAAAGCACCTGAGGGTTCGTGTTTTATATCTTTTAGTTAGTAATGCTTAAATTACAAATTTTAAACGTCAAAGCTATTAAATAGAGGATAAATCGAGCACTGTGAGATATACTGATAATTAACAGGAAATACCAATAAACTTCAGTCTCACAAATTCTTTAATCTTGAAAAACACACCTGAAGATGTTAGCTTAGCTAACGAAATGTACATTGTGTTTTTCAAGATTAAAGAATTTGTGAGACCGAAGTTTATTGGTATTTCCTGTTAATTGTCAAAGCTATTACTAATAAAACAATTTTTCTGACTTTTATTAAAATTTTATTTTTGTCTAGGTATTATTAAATAAACCTTTATCAAAGGGTTAAATAGTTTTTTGGTAAAATTCTTATGAGTGTCTCATAAATAAAGACTGCTGTCTAGTATTTGATGTCTTGAGGTTTCAAGTAATTTCTTTTGTGTCTGCATTAAATTGTTTACATATACTGGTACGTATAATTCTACTTTGTAAAAAGTCTAAAGTCTGCAAAGCTTTTTGCTGTTATGGCGTAGACATCACCACAGGCCTTTTTACATCTTCCCACTCTTCCATCCTCACAAGATTCCCGCAATTTTTTTTTTGCGTTTCTTAAGTTGTCTCTTTGTCAGGTATATTCGTGCTTTGAATTTCACCATTTAGTTTCGGTGCTACAAGTCAATTCTGGTAAGCAAATGTAGGTATTAAGATAGATGCAGCTTAAGCAGTATAGTTATTCCTGCTTCTGCCCTAAGAATAACTTCTTTAGGCTGTAGTCAAGATAATTCATTAGAGCTGAGCCTCCTTTCAGCATTGTAAATTGCAAGTTACAAAGTCCATTATGGAATAATAAATAATTCCAAGGACTGGTGGCGAGAATTACCAAGGCAAACACGAGCAAAACGGTTTTTAGAGGAACAAAGGCCTTAATTTATCAAAGACCTAATAAGTAAAGACAGAAAGATTGTCAAAATGATAGTAGATCTGCTGACAAGTAATTGCAGAGTAAATAGGGAAGTTTATAATCAAGGTGTGGAAAATGATACTGTTGGCAGATTTTCAGATGTCCTCCTGAAGGAGGAAAGCCCACGTAGTACTCAGAGGTATAGGGCTCAGAGAACCCCCGAGCAAATAGTTACATGAACCTTCAAAGGTGATAGGTCTAATTAAGAAAATAAAGCTAGAGAGCGCCTTCTTCCCGTAGGAGATTAAAATAGATCTGAAGCAGGTCCTTATGACCACCTCAGCGCTACTCTAGCCTTAACCTGTTGCACGGCTCTCTTCAAAGGTTACCAGAAGTCACAGCAAGACGCGATTCTTCATCTTTATCGGTTCAATGTGATATTACGAGAAAAACTGTACAGGTAAAAAGTCTAATATAGTGATATGAATGTAAATGTACCAATTTCTGGCCCTGTGCTAATTACTGACACCTTCCCTGTATTTTTTTCCGATGAAAGGTTTCTTTTGCTGTGTTTTAACGTAGCTTTCGATTGAAAACAATCCTCCAGATATTTATTTTAACTTTAAAAGTCAAAATTATTCTCCAATGTCATCCTGTAATCTTAAACATTGACATCATTCTATCCCTTAAAGCGTCAGTAATGGGACTTTTACCTTATATAGAATATATATAAAAGTGTAAATTAAATATATTAATTAGAAACCCTTGTAACATTCTCTATGGCACTGGTATCGTTTATTGGATTTTAATTCTACAGATGAACGATTATACACCTTGGAGAGTACAACGCTCATATTCATTGCTATACGAAGAACCTTATAGATATCCAGCTTTAACTGGCCTTGTTATCATGCCATGTTTAACAGTAAGAAGTTCTTCTGATTCGATTTTTTCATTGAGATTATTTTCTTTAAATCAATTTATTCCGGCTGATCAAGTAATTGACATATCAATTAGAATCTATCTTTAAAAATTTCAACCTATTATAATAAATACTGAACTCCATAATTCATAATTGGCTCCACCAAAGAAATACATGTCTTACATATCGCACTTAGAGCATAAAATCTTTTAGGTGGAAGAATCCCTTAGCTAATAGTTTTAATCTACAGTAATCCTTAAATATGTATGTTGCAAAGAAAATTTAACTTAGTAGTTAATCCCAAATATTTAACTTCATCGAGTAAGTCCAAAGTAGTATTGCACCTATAAGCGTGATTACTAAAGCATAACTCTGGTTTTACTATAAAGTTTATTATTCATTTTTTATTACTCACATAAACTTGAAACTTTTTCGTGCACAAAATAAATGCACAATCAATGTTGTCGTTATAGCTGTTGTGATAGTAAGAGTAGATGTATTTCCTATATATAAATGTAAATTGTCTTTATCACGCATATTAAATTTTGTTAAGAATCCGGTAATACATTACGATATATATTTTGCAAAAATTTTGTTGAAGAAGAAATTTCATTCTTCTTGCCTCTCCTATGAAGAGGTTTAATTATTGCTTTCTTTAAAATTAATTAATTAATTGAAATTATAGAACGCAATTATAGTTTATAATAAAACTTATATTTGATATAAATTTTAATACAATTTGTGCAACTGTTGAATTACATATAAATTCTCTTCGAATGATTAACAATAGTATTCCTTGAGAATATGTACAATAATATTGCTGAATCTATAAATTTCAGAACGTCATTAGTTTTGATTGTTTAAACTTGTTTTAAGTTGATTTATGTGGATATTTTTCTAGAGTTTCATTCGCTATTTTTGTCTACGTTATCATAACACTAACTTCTACGTACGAAAAGTTTAAAATTTATTCAAAAGTAGTTCCATTGCTTTTCAGGAAAATTAATTTTCATTCTTCTACATAAAAGAATGTATAAATACACTCATACAGAAATGAGATGCTTTCAGAAGCTACTCCAGAATTTCCGTGAAATAAATTGCTTAACATATTTATACGTACTGCTGTGAACTGATGGTCCAAGCATATAAGTAAAGAGAAATTAAAAATGACAAAATTAATTTAGCTAGCTCAGCAAAAATGAATTTAAAAGAGCGCCAGAGATTCTTAAATCTCAGAGTAAATTTTTTTAAAAATTAATAGTGGGCTTTTGCAAAATTTACTTTCTTTAAAATCCCCAAAAATTGAAATGGCAGATTTAAAAATTAAAGAACTATTTAAGATGATATTTACAATCATTTAATTTATTAAAAAAAAAAAAAAACATTTGAACAATTATACAGGATAAATAAAACGTGAATATAAGATTCTGGCATAAAACAACCTGCATATGATCTACAATTTATAAAGGACAATGCAAATCCTTTAGCAAACAAAATGGAAGATTTGTTCCAGAAGATAAATCTCAATCCCACAAAAAATATCCACGCGGTCACGAAATTTAAAACCAAACTAATTTTACACGTGGAAAACAAATATAATTTAAATTGAAATTTAATTTAACAGCACAAAGCTTCACTTCACTTAACCGTGGTGATTAACAATACGATACAAATCAGCAAAAGAGAAACGGAAAATTTAAACTTTTTAAACTAAAAACACGAAATCTTCTAGAACATTTTACAATAATTACTGATCTAATATTCAAAATGCGTACACAATTAAACAAAACAGCAATAATTAAATAAAGAGTTCTTTGATGGATGAATTAATATCAAAATACCCGAACAAAGATTTAAAATTAAATGAAATTACCTACATGGTAGCAAACAAAAAAGAAAAACATGTACTTACACGGCCATCATTCAAAGAACTGGGGGCCTCCAAGGTTAAACACTCGCATATATATGAAATTTACAATCTGCGTGCGATGACCGCAACGCATCGCATAGAAAAAACTAGCATATAAACTATATACAGGAGTACGCAAAATGTACAAATAAATGAAATTAACTATACACAACTGACCAAATAAAATGATACTAACAATTAAAAGAATTGTGGAAACCCTAACATTGTTTTGACAAGGCTGATTTGGAATAAATAAAAATACACATTTAAATTTCCGAAACCCGGGGTGCCAGACTATAGCAGTACCTATCTCCATCTTACAATCAGTTCGTGCTTATTATAATTTTTTGCATTAAAATCCCTAGCAAAAGCAACCGTTATTAGTCGCCGTAGATTACAAAACAAATTCATCTAAATGCTGCTGGTGGGCACGGAAAGACCGCGTCGCACAATTGAATAAAATATTATCGTCATTAACGTCCTTGTCGGGGTTATTACGTGTGGCGGGATTAACCATCGTACAGAGAAGTACTTACAAAGGAACATGTAAAATTCAACAAAGACCAAGGCGTCCGTATGCGGCGCCGGTCAATTATTCAGTTTCGTTTAAACGCGAAAAGCGTATATTGAAATAAACAACCGGAATCTAATTAGCCGCCTGGTATTCCGGATGGTCGCTTTAAATTCGCGTATAGATTAAATTACGGACCAGCCTTCTCAATGAGGAAATGTTTTAACTAACGAAAGATTGCGTTCATTAGGTTTTATTATGTCATACATTAGAATCATAATAAAAGAAAATATGGATTTGTACATATGTACAAGAACGGCTTAAAAAGTTAATTAAATGATTTTGGGAACAATTAATTCTGATATTTTTTTCTGTTTTTCTTTGTGATTCGGTTACCACTAAAATTTATTTTCAATGCAATTACTGCGGCAGAAATATTCAGGCCTGTTTAGAATATTTATGATATAGAACATGTAAAACTATGTAAAAATTGATACATTACTCCTTAGGTTAGGCCAAAATAAATGAAAATGAAAGTCTATCAAACGCATTATTTATTTTATGATAGCAATAATAACAGATAGATGTAAAACACCAAGAAAGGAAATTATTGCAACAAAGTAATATACTACAGGTGATAATTAACTTACCACAACAACTAACGACTCTTAAAAAATGCTGAAATGTATAAGTATTTAGCCATTCAGTAAAATAGAAAAAAGTATATATGATCGATAACTAGAAAATATGCAAATTAATGGCGTAAATTGGGGGGATGAATTTTTTTAAATATCAAGAATCTACTGAATAAAGTTCGTATCTTGAATACCTAATTGATTAGGTTAGTTACGCATTCATTCATATCGCAAACTACAACATGATTAATATCTATAGTCTCAGTAGATACACTGCAATAATTAAAAAAAATTAAGCAATAAGCCATTCATAGGAAGTAAAAATCGTTAGCTAGCTATGCAACGACTATCTACTCTGCTAATTAACTTCTTTAATTATTTTTATGCTTTTCTATACGGGGAAAACTTAACTGGAGTTCAGTACATATGTCGTTAAAATAATGCTATTCAGATAACTATTCAGTAAATCGCAACTGACTTGTTTTGCTTCTTTATATTTTGGGCGTCTTGTAGACTTTAAAATTCGGAAGGCTGACACTAATTGTGTTGATGTAATTTCAGTGGTTATAGGATTGCTTGTACAGGATAAGTTCTTTTCCGTTATTTCCCTTGGAGATCTCGAAAACTAGCGGAAATAGGGTTGTAAAAAAATAATATAAAGTATTTAAATTCATTTTATTATTAAGTTGTTGATAAGTACTGTGAGATCTGCAATAACAGCGTCTTCTCCACAAGAAATGACAGTCTATTTTGTTTAAAGTTTCGCATATTCATGATAATACGATATTTATATTATCGCTATCTCTTACTTTGTCCGTTGTATGTAACAATTGCCGATCAGCGGATCCCACGTTACGGTCCTGAAGCGCGTGTGAAGGAAAATACAACGCAAACCGCCATTCTTGCGCCCTCTTGTAGAGAGAAGTAGAACGAGTAGCGGGAACGTTACTGGATACGCCTAGAAATTTAAAAATTCAATTCAATCTTCTTTTGTTAAATTCTGTAATTTTCCAAAGTTTGAAAAACATTTCCTCTCGAAGTGATTCTCTTTATGTGTTAAAACCGTTCGAACAATTCGATAATGATTTTCGATACAAAATATTTATTATCATCCCCAATAAATAAAATCTAATACAGAGAAGTCGAGAAAAGAGCTGAAAAAAAAATGCTTAAGATAATTAATCTTGCAATATGTTAATGGCACTTTTTATAACTTCCCTATTTATTATGCGGCATAAAAGCTTTTAAATTGAAAGCTAATGTATATTTATTGATTTATCGTTTTGTTTTCAGGAACATCATTGACTCAATTCCTGCTGGAACAAAGGTAAGTCGCCCAAGGCACCACAAAACACATTAAATACCTATAACTGCTGCCATTAACATACACTGACGCGAACGTGCACAGACATAAAAAGTTCCGAGTTGATAACACGTTGCTTTGATAATACATCATAAAGACAACCGCTTATTGCATAGAACACGAATTCCGACTTTTTCATCACGAAAAAAAAAGCGTAATTAGAGTCATCAAAGTGACAAATCACTATCACGTGCTCCCACATATGGGAAGCCGATTGTTAAAAAAGGGTAATCAATTGCTTAGGGGGTGACGCATTTGTGTTGTACGTGTGATTGTGTAAGTAGAGAGGAATATTACTGCTAGACCGTATTGTGGAGAATTGAATTAAATCAAGCGGAAAGCGCGGTGTTGGCTATATCGAGTAGCGCTCACTAAAATACTATCAACTAGTAATGCAGTATATCCTAGTCAGTTACAGAAACTTTCCGGCTTAACGAAACTCGTCAGTTTAAAAAAAAATGGTGTTTGCAACAATTGAGTAGCTACTTCTTTCCTAAAGTATTTTCAGGTGTTTTACACTTTTGGTTAACCTGAAATCACCATTATAGATTTGTTATTTCAGATGGAACATTTTGTTTTTTGTTATCATAATTAAAATGGCGGTCTAAATTTTGAAAATGTAAAGACAAAGCACATGAACGTTTACCTATACCACTATCACTTTTATGTTGAGCTATTTTTCAACATTTCAAATAATTCGACAATGCAACAACCCTGATAATCACGACAAGGAACGTCATACACAAGACCACTCTGGTCTAAAATTAGTATCCCGTCCCCAGTATTGTTCCAGACTGTTCTGATGGTTGTTACACTGCACTCCGCAACCCGATGTCCCTAAAATCTGCAAAATGCCCAATCACGCCATTAATCAAGCCCTCCATGGAAGGCAGTTTGCAACATTCAAAAGTGGCAGCTGCATCAGCCTCTGGGTGGTCGTGTAAAGAATTTGAAGAAAGGACCAATCAATTCTTTATATTATTGCACTGTTGAATTCAGCATAAAATTCTGACGACTACGACTACAATTTTCTGTACCCATCTTCAACTGTTTCTAAGATATGACGATTTTTAGAACGTAATAATAAATTCCTTTCATACTATAATTATTGTTCAACAATTAGTGATGTATCAAAAAAAATCCGTATAACTTAAGTTTTTCAAATCGAACACCCTGTATATTTTTATATTGCTGGGTGTAGAACTAAATTGTACAGCGATTTCTCTGGACAATCGTTCAATATTTTCCCTTTAAATCTGTCATTTTATTTATTAAGGTTTTTCAACAGCGGAATATTTTTTACCTCGTAGCTATAACTTTGACATCGCAAA
This sequence comes from Protaetia brevitarsis, assembly GCA_004143645.1. Classification (NCBI taxonomy): domain Eukaryota; kingdom Metazoa; phylum Arthropoda; class Insecta; order Coleoptera; family Scarabaeidae; genus Protaetia; species Protaetia brevitarsis. Next base: position 38,642 of record RXPK01002078.1, read on the forward strand.
AAATTATCGTCGTCATTAAATATTTTTGTTTTCACAGGCTTGGTGCTGCAATTTACAGTCCAAATAACAGAAATAATTAAAGGACCTAATTCGTATATTATCAATTTATTCCATATTCAAAGAGAATACAATGCAATACTTCAAATACTGGTGCTTTACACGTGTTTTAAAATAGAACAAGGAAATGATGGACGGAATGTTTTGAAACGGTTAATTTTTTTTTTAACTGTGACATACAGCAATAATTAACATTCACAGATCTAATGTTGAGAGGTATAACTATAAACTAGTAAATTATTTAATGGACGTTATGCCTTTGTCAAATAAAATCGTGAATAACACCTGTATTGAAAGAATATTTTTAACATTTGATGTGTGTCAAGATAGAAGAGGCATTTGTTGCGCATTCAAAAATATATTTCTATATTTACAATACATACCTACATTCGAAACGCAGAAGTTAATAACTATTATCTCTGAAAACGGCAAAATGTTCTTTAAATAATTTATGACTTTACAGTTATATGTATATCTCAAAATTGTATAACAGGTATATGAATATTAAATATCGCTAAATGTCACAATAAAAAAAATTGTAACCGCCTCAAAACAGAATTTTTAAAAACCGATTTTAAAAGGTAGTTTTAAAAACCGATTCTTATTGAAAATAACTGATTTTAGTGAAAGGTTTTTATGAAAGATCGGTTAATCAGAATTTTATATCTGACGATTTCCATAGCACTAGTAAATACTTCAATTCAGTAGTAGGTGTCTGTTGTGCCGTACAGTGTAGTATGTTCTTCTCAGGTGAAGTAGATACTTCTATTTAAAGGCAAATGCTACTAGTGGATACTTTTTCGTGAAACAATAGCATCTACTACGTTTTATGCATTTCACCCATTAACTTACCTGATATGTAATTCCAGAAAATCCTATTACTTTTCGCCTTTTAAACACCAAAATAGTCTCTCCTTGTTTACAGACTTCAAACTACTGTTGCGAGGCACACAATATGATAACCGATGACCAATCACCTGAGCGATGGAGAATATATACCAAGAAATGTTTTTTTTTTCTTTTTAGACAGGTGCGTTCAGCGTTACAAAAAACCGCGTTTGTCGAGCGAACAACCACGCTTATTATTATAACAACCGCGTTTACTATTGTATTATATTGTATGTTTTTATTGATATTGGTTAGTTTTATTAGTTATTGTGATAAATATTTCAACTATTACAATAAAGTCATTCATTGCTACAACTAAAGAATCAATGAATGTTCACGTATATACTTAATCTAATTGGTAATGGTTACAATGCAGATTTTTATAGAATATATGAAAACAATTATTGATTATAGGAATTATTCGTCATTGATCAATAGAGTGGCCGGACGTGTCTGCTTACATGGGCTGCACTTGCCTTACACTGTTGAAAATATTACGGTGTTGGCGTTAATTTTGCGCTAGTCAAATATTTTAGTGTTGATTTTTACAAACTTTGCCAGACGAATTGACTACATGTGTTTAGTAGAACAGAAATTACTAGAATTTGGTGTGAATTTTGTTCAGATATGAGGATTGACTATTTTTCTAGACATTCAGAAGCGTCAACCAATCAGAATTTTTCCCTCGGATAGAAATACAGAAACCCCACCTATTCTAATACAGTATTGCATTATACGCACCACCTGCATTGCACGTGTATCTGTTTTCGTGTTTGATTCTCCGTATTAACATATCCAAACAAACCACCAAATGTGACTGACTTGCAAAGTGTAACCTCGTGTTATTAAACGTTAATTCCAGTGGGCATAAAAAATTTCAACATCTTAAAGATGTATTGGCAACATCTATTTACGCAATTAGTTTAGACTTTAATCAAGTAGCATAAACATTCACTTAATTTTATAATGGTTCTAAAAAAATCATTTTAAAATTGGTATGTTTAGTTGAAACCAAAACTTGTGAATGAGTGGTTTTGCATATTTATAATTGAGAAAACGTCTTAAAGACAGCCAGCAATATTATAGCACTAAGAAACAAGAGTTGCATATTAATTAAAGTGTTTAGAAAACGGTGTTAAATCACCCAATAGATCGCATTCATTTAGTTAAACAGCTTGTAAATTTGTCTAGTCTAGATCAAATAAAATGTCTAGAAGTATTTTATAATTCCACGTGTCAGTTGGACAAAATAACCCCTTAGCAATAGACAATACTTGACTATCTTTGTTCGTCAAATTTAAACTTCTATAGTTCTCGACAAAATAACACGAAAACAGTGTGGACCTATCCTGACTATTAAATTAGTCAAAAAAGTGTTAAAATTTTCAACAGTGTACGCTATACACGTTTAGCCACAGAATATCTTCATGGTAAAATCACTCCCTTCGATTCATATATCTGGTTTCTAGTATCCTAGGACCAGTGTTAGTCGAGTCTTCTCCGTTAACTCTTTACGCATTGTAATACAATGTCGAGCGTGGAAAATCCCAAAGAACGACCATTATTTAATAATGTAGAAAAGTATATCGGTAAATTCCAGGGATTTACATTATGGTGGTGCCAAAATAATTTGTATAGTGTGCAATAAACAATTATTGTGATGGCACAAATCGGACTACATATTGGTGGTGGTGCATCTAATCCGTTATCTACCTATAAAGATTATTTTAATTATGCGTGTGTTACATCTGCAGATGTTGAACGGTCTTTTCAAATATAAGTATATTTTATCATCGCGACGAACGCGGTTTAGTGAGAGAGATCTTGAAATATAAATAAATATATAATTTTGCTCTTTTCCGACACTGTACTATATACTCACATATATGAAACTTAGCACAGACCTGACCCGCAGACGAAAGCGGACCACTCTATTGCTTAATGTATATGAGTTTTTCTTACAATTAATATTAAATTGTTGTACTAATAAATATAGTCATACAGAGGTTTCCCAATATTTATTGTAACTATAGATTGTTTTATAGCTATAGATATGTTTTTATGTTGAATTCACAAATATAATAATATATGGGGTATTCCATTTAAAATAGTAAAACTAACAAACTTAAAAATATTTTAGAAGAAAACCAACTACTCAATTATTGTAAATCCCAAATTTTTTAAGCTGAAGAGTTTCGTTGCACTAGAAAACTTCTAACTAGCCAGTTTCATAGATAATCCTGTACATATTGAAATAAATACGGAAGAAAAGTCAATTTATTGTTCATAACGCAATAAGAGCGGATGTTTTTTTAAAAATCCATTTCAAATTACCGTAACGAGTAAGCGGTACGGCTCCGGGTCATTCGCCTTATCACAAAGGAAATGTGAGCACTCGGAGACAAAGTTCTACGATAACAAACTAACTGTTTATTAAGAATCTCGTTTCTTTTTCCGAAGAACGCCGCCTTAATTAGAATAATTGGATCATTACTCCAATTAGCTCGGGGGTACGTTGCATAAAAAAACGACCTGTTCTTACCGGTAAGGGAAGAGGAAGACTGAATAAAATTCGAGAAGCGACGAAGGATTTTAATGGACGAACTGGGTGGAGTAATTCGCATTTTGTTCCGTTTTTACTGGAAAACAAAATAAGAATACAATTAGGGAAAATTTAATGAATATGGGTATTTTTATAAGCAGAAGAATTAGGTTTGCCCTTTTTTTTTTTTGATTCACTGAAATGCAGGCGAAGGTAGAGTTTTAGATTAAAGGAAGCGTATTTTTAGGTTCCAGGAAACTGCCTCTTAAGGAAACAAAGAAATATAACAACTTGCAATTAGATTAAATTTCTTTTGTATATAAATAGATCTCGTACTAATAGGGAGCATTCTGCTAAGTATAGACTGCCTTTCCTAACAATAAACCGTACGATAAAAGAACATTATAATGAGAAGTTTTCAACTCAATCGATAAGAGCAATTTGTAGGGCTGCCTAGTACCTAATGGTAACTTAATTAGTCACCCTTATAAATTACTTTATTTCAATTTTTCAATGTTACTTTTTGATATAAGTTAGCTCCGGCACCATAAATGACTTGATTTCTGTTTTATATGATATGCGTTATTACAATACAATTCAGGTAACGAAACAAAAAAGGAAAGGTATGTTTACATATTGGAGAAAGAAAGACATTAGTGGATGGAACTTCTCTTTGCGTTGGTAATTTGTATGAAACTGTATTTCAAGAAAGGTTTAGAAATATCAGGAAAGCTACTTCATGAAAGAGTATATCAAAATTCCATTTCAAAGGCGCGCATGTATGTCTTCATAATAAGAAAAGAAACATTAACTTCTGTGTCAAATAAATACATTAACACCAATGAATGCCATTCATATCGCCAAAGTGTTGTAAGAACTATAGCTTTTACTGCATACAGTCCTTCATAACTTGAGAGAAATATTTTACATGAGACGGCAATTCATTTCGACAGCGTAATCTCTCCAAAAGATATAAAGCCGAAAAATACAAACGTGCTTCCGTAGCAAAAACTAAGAGTCAGTAAATGCAGATATAAACATCTAAAGCCATCTATCTAACTGCTGGAAAATATTTAATTTAAATGTAAAAAAAAATATTTATTTAAACAAAATGTTAAAGATTATATCTTTTTAAAATAAATATCTCCATATATAGAGTTTATATCTAAAATATTCGAATCTTCAAAAGTTCATTTTAAGTGTTAATGTCTTATTAGATGGAGTTGTAGATTTTTAGTATTATAAAAATGATCTCTATTAATTCTAATGATAAAATTAACTCTATGATTGCATATCCCACTAACATAATACCTAGGTAATATCTATAATTTAAGTAATAGCCAGAAATTGTCATCGACATAAGGTATTGCCTGGAAGACGTTAACTATAATGATTTCTGCAATGCGTCTTATGGCAGAATTTTGTTTATTCCCTATCCTCACCACTACCCATCCAGACAGGAAGCTTGACAGGTACGCAGTAGGTTTAGGTAGGTAAGCTGTCGTTTGTATCCTATTCTACTGGTCATACTTGGTCATACTCATATAACCTCAAACTAGAAGCCTCTTAAGCAATGCCACTTGCCAAAAAAAAATATTTTGATGTCAAAATCTTGCAAATAAAACCTATCCGGTTTCAGTTTTAACATGTTAAGGAACGTGGTCATTGAACAATAGAGTGGTCGGGCGTGTCTGTTTACATGGGCCGCACTTGTATCGCTCTATGCAGAACGTTTGTCCAGAGTATATCTTCTAGGCAGTAAAATCACTATTTCCGGTTCGATCTAGCATCTAGGATCAGTGTTAGGCGAGTCTTGATCTGGTATAGTACAATTCTCAATGTTAAGGAGCGTAGTTTTACAAGGTTTCGTATTATGAAAATAAGGAAGGCGACTTAAAAAGTTCTGCAGATGCTAAGATTATCTAATCTGGAAACCAAGAGTGTAATAAAAACAATTTTGTTAAAAATTGACTTACAAAGTTGTATACGCACTTACTTGTATCTCAATATACATCAGTTCACACCGCACGCAGCAATTACACTTTATGAAATTCAATAGGTTTTCTGTGAAGTGAAATGAAAATTTATAGTATATGAATAAAATGGGATTCGTTTATGTTTCGAGAATGAATTTCGCACGCATTCGTTTATTCTTCAACACATTTTAATTCAAAATTATTACCAATTCGTGTAGAGTACTAGAGCTAATAGTCAACAAGTACTTTTTGGAATATTTGACATAAATTATGGATTAAAAAACTAGAGTAGCTGTAAAAAGCTGTAGTGATTTCCAACGAAGTCCATTAATAAATATAATCCATAATAAATACTACGTTTCTAGTGGTAACATTTTCTATTTTTCTTGAGAACCTACCACAGCAAGTTCTTCTTGTTCTCCGTTGATTAAGCATACAATGAACGAGTTTATGAGCAGCTCTAATTTATTTGGCAAAAGTTTAATTGATTTTACTTCCTACGAACTATCTGCAAAACAAAAGTACTTCATCAAAAGCTTTGTTTTTGATAGCCCGCAAAGTTTTGAGGGCAGCCTGGCTATCGGAGACGATTTCTACCCTTCCATTTTCGCGCAGGCAGTTTGAGATGCTCTCAGCACATGTCTGGATGGCAATAATTTCGGCCTCCAAAATGGTGGGAGAGGCCCCTAGGCTAAAAACTTCGCTGTCCCGCTCTCCGTCCTTCCAGATTCCAATGTCGGTGACATTACGCGTTTTCGAGGCATCGACAAACCAGCGAGGTATGTGTGGATGTACGCTATTGCAATTTCCCTGCTGGAGATATCTACGCTGTATCCCCCAGAAAATCTGAAAACTTGCAAGATCTTATCCGCCTTTACGGACAGTGGTACTGTCTGTTCTATGTAGTTGAAGATGCTGGAGTGGTCTCCAACCTTGCCGGAGAAGCACCAACTACAGCGGGGGAAGTCCAAGAATGGTCTCCATTAAGGATTGTATGTATTGTTGTAAACCGGTTAACCGGTAAATTGACCAAAAAACGTTCGGTAAATTTACCGGTAAATTATAAAAAATTACCGATAATTCGGTAAATTAAAAATCCATACCAGAAATTTTTATGTACGAAATATTGTGTTTATAGATATTTAAAGGTCTAAAGGGACATTGAAAATAAAAAAAAACAGGTAAGTGTAAGTAACAATATACTCACTTATTAATTTTATGAGAGATGTTTTTTGTTTAATTTTAATTTAAACTTTCTTGAGATTGAGAACCACTGTAATAGAGAATATAGAAAAGAAACTGACAAAAACTTTTGATTAGAAACGTATAACCTCCATTCCACCGAGTTAGTCAAAAAGAGAAGGAATCAAAAAATTGAAAAAAAGGTCGTGTGGAAATTAAAAGAAAATAAGAATTGAAACAAGATGGATAACAAAAAGCAACGCAAAGAAAAGCGAGATTAATATTCATTTGTTGCTAGGACGGTAGGAAGCAAAACAACCCACCTTTCCTACTTGCCTTTGTCAACACGTGCAATTTCAATTCTCTTTTTTATGGTTTTTTGTACCGGTGTGAAGTTAGCAATAGATATCTTGGCGACGAATAAGGGCTTAAAACAACATATGATACTATATTCCGTTAAAATGACATGATTTTCATAGAAAAGCACTAGTAATAAACCGGTGGTATCGATAATTAATCGCACTAATGCTAAGTGTTCCGTCCTCTGAAAATTTTTACATCCGTGCAAAAAACATCTACTGCTATGGTGATGGTCACGAAAATTTTCAATTTTTTTTGCATATTCCTAACGAGCATAAACTAGGGAACATACACAGCGAGTATAAATCTGCTCCTACAATTGTAACATTTTTTTATAAACAATTGAACTTGATACTCGACGAAAAACCGGGTCACCGATCTAAAAAACATCTATTGCTATGGCGATGGTCACGAAAATTTTTAATTTTTTTGCATATTCCTAACGAGCATGAACTGTAAAATAATTAAATACAAATATTTATTACAAAATTCTAATATTATGCCTTAAGATTATGTAAAATATGTATTATTCTAGCCTAACTTCTAACCCTATTTTCTTGGGGAATCTCCATTAATGTCACACATGAAAAAAAAAATTACCGGTAATTTACCGGTAAACCGGTATTTTCATTTTCATTTACCGAATTACCGGTAAATGAAAAAGTCGGTAAATTTACAATCACTAGTCTCCATAGCAGCCGTCGGCGTCGAGGACATGGCTTTCTTAATGCCCAAACAGGCAATCCTTTGAACTTTACTAAGCGCACTTATGTTAGTCGATAAGTTAGCCTGTCGTTCATTTTCAGGGAAGAAAATCGTAGCGCCATTGCAAGATGATAGATTTACGTCTGCACGTTAAACTGGTATGAATTGTGGACAAGTGATATGCTCTTCTTTCTTTAATGTCCGTAAAATCTTAGAAATTTTCCAATATTCAAGCAAAGTTGTTGAATGTTTATATAGAGAAATTGAAAATTACGCTTTTGTTAGTGGTTCAGTGAAAATATTTGCGCAGTGTTGACGAGTCTTGACGTGGATATAACAGCGCTGTGGATTTGTTTCTTAACTTTTCAGTTGTTGGAGATATGATCAATGCCGCTGGGAGCTTTTCGGTAAGAAAATTTGAATTAATAATGGTGAAAATCAATTGACCATATCTTGAGGTTTTAAATGCTCTTGCTGCGTTTACGCCCTGTACACAATTGAAACAATTACGGTATGCTGGGAAGTATTTCATTGATAGTATATTTTCAAAGCTGCTGATATTCGAGTTTGGAACAATCCCTATTTGTTACTTTTCATTTTCGCTAATAATATTGTTTCAAATCCAGGATAAGTACAGATGTATAAAAATGATGAAGGCACTGATTAACATCTCTGCAATTTTTGACAAAGAGATAATCGAATCCAAGTAAATTTGAATAAAGATATTAGGGCTTATATTTGTGGGGAATGTAGGAGAGCTTTTGGATTACAACGCTTACAGTTTATTTACAACACAGACTGGTGACTGGATGATGACCGTTTTCAATTATTAATGGGTCAATCGGTGAAGTAGGTATAAAAGCATGGCATTATCGTAAAAGCTATTTATCATTACTCGCTAAAATCAAGCGCTCTTATTATTCTTAAACAGATCTTGTCGCGAGAAGATACAAGGTAAAGGTAATCTTCCATCCGCGATATGGATGCATTAAAATTTAAAGTCCTCGCCCAGACGCATTCATCTACATTTCGCGCTCAATTTAAGCGTTTAAAGTTTACAAATTACGTCGTTTGTAAAGAATTTCCCCTAGGCTCAACGTTCTCGGACTCGAATGAACTGAGGCGTGAATTATCTCAGATGCTTCGTCGTATTTGCAAGATGACGCGGAAAGTTAGTTAGTGGAGTTGTTACAACAGATTACGGCAGAGGAAAATGGATAGAGTTTCTACTGATGGGTTGCTGTAAAGAAAAAAAGTTAGGAATTCTGTATAATTTTATATGCAATAACGTTGGTATTATTAACCCTAAACCTACCAAGGTGTGCTTTTGAGGCACAATTGATTTTGAAATTGCTGGAACTTTGTAAGTTAACTGCCCACAGACTGGAGGATTTTTGTATTCTCAAAATAAACTATTTAACACAGAATGACATAAAAATGTTTTAAAAATATTTTTCCTATTTTACTAAAAAAATTAAACATAATTTACCGACACGTCCTACCAAGGTGTGTCTTTAAGGCACATACTGTTATTATACTATAAAATGCATTGCTACGTTATTTAAAACTAGGTAATGTGGTAAACCCCGTAATAGGATATGCTTTATATTTCAGGACTTTCCCTTGTATGTAAGAACTTCCAGTTGCATATGAAGGGAATTCCCTAAATGCGTTTTGCTAAAACAGTCAGCCTACAAACTGCATTGCTATCAGTGTATTTGTGACTTTCCTAACGAACGCATTGGCCGTTTTAGGTGTCTATTGGTTAATTTATTTCTTTACCTAGTGGAGAGTTAGTATAGACCAGGTAAGCAAAATAAAGTTTGATTGACCCAGTAAAAATAGATTTGTTGTTTTATGCTTATTTGGTTTTGAAATTTATGCAGAAAGTATGACCGATTGGTTGACTGACCGACGCCGGCCACTAACTGAAAAGAAGTTGCTCGATGCATTGTACGAAAGTGATGAGGATTGGGAAGGAATGTAAATGATGGTGAAGATGAAAAAGCAAAATGACGAAACCTCTTCTAGTGAAGCGGATTATCAAGAAACTGGCGATGAAGAAAGCGATGAACAGAAGGAAGTGACGATAGTGATGCTAATGATGAACCGCCGGCCATTCGCAAACTTTATTGGAAAAGATGGTACCGAGTGGAATGCACGCGATTGCAAGGGAAAAACACGTGCACACAACATAATTACAACAGCTTTGAACAAAGTGAAACTTCTACCTGGAGTGCATGTTGATACTCCTTGTGACGCATTCAATTTGTTTTTTGATGATACGGTTATTGGTATTGTGGTTACTTTCACTAATAAGGAGGCTGTTCGTATTCTTGGCGATTTGTGGAAACCAGTTGACGACTTGTGTAGGAACGCTCAGAAAAAATAAGCGCTGCATACCACAATTTTTTACCTCACAGGCGACGGAATATTGAAAGCAACTTGTTTGGTTTTCAGAAGACAATGACTTTGGTATCTTATGTACCTAAGAAAAATCGCTGTGTCATATTATTATCTACAATGCACAACGACTCCACCATTGATGAGGAAAATAAAAATAAATCTGAAATCAATAAGTACTACAATTCCACGAAAGGAGGGTGGATACCCTTGATCAAATGGTACATACATATTCAGTGAAACGCATAACTAATAGGTGGCCTTTGGTCTATTTTTTCAATATAATTGATGTGGTGTGGAGTAGCTTCATTTGTCATTTGGAGAAATATCATCCTGACTGGCATATTTCCAAAAACGAAGACTTCGCAATATTTCTTACGAGAAATTACAACAGAATTAGTACTGGGCAAATTAGACGTAGTTTGAGTGGCTTGCATAAAAGTCATACTTCATTGATACAAACTACGTTGAATCAAGTACCAACCACAGGGGAGTCTTCGGCTCAAGAAGTAAGAAAACGAAAACGGTGCTATATTTGCCCATCAAAGAAAAGCAGAATGTCAACACAGTTATGTGATAAGTGTAAGCAAACGGTTTGTGGTGAACATTCAGAGAAAATACTCACGTGCACAAATTGCAAACTACATAAATAACTTTCAAATATTTTACTATCTTGTACTATTTTTAAATTATATCTTCTGACACACAATATTCTTTCTATATGTTTTAATCTTACTGTATACCTACTACATGAAATAATAATGCATATTTGCTATTATTTACATCAACGATGTGTACAAATAGATGTGTGCCTGTGAGGCACACCTTGGTAGGACACGTTACGATAAAACGTTGGTAGGACTAGGGTTAAATGTCTGCATCTTTACGGACATATTTAACCAGAACCACATAAATAAGCAATTACCAGAAGAGAACTAGATATCAGAACAATTTAGGAAACCATTAACTATTACTAAGACTGTGGAACAATATAGAAGCGCATCGTCTCTTAAGCTCACGTATTCCGTTTAATTTACTGCAGATGCAGACACAATATACGGTCCCACGTATAGAAAGTTCTTTGATATCACTTAAAATGAATTCCCATCGTCGACACAATGGAATAAATGGATTTTGTTTCAAACTTTGTAATTAAACCCTATTTCAGTGCAATATTCACCGTATTTCGCTTAAGTTGTTATTACATCACCACACGTGTGGGGCCCTCTTGTTCGCTTGTACATACGTACAAGTTAAATTAGTATGCCCGCATTCGTAATGCAAGTTCATACTCACAGAGAGAAGCAATACACAATATTTATAGTAAAACGGTGTTGCATAATGGTGAACGAATCGCGAGTTCGCTACCTACGTTTTATTAGTGACAACGAGGTGGTTGAGCGTCAGTCTACGTAATCTAGTATACGTACCGTATGGATTAATTCTTCTAAAAGCAAATATTGGTTTCCTGTGTTACATTCGACAGGTTTGATTGATGTCAGGATCCATTGTATTATCAGACTTTTCGTTATGCGTTGCATATTATATGAGTAGCAGGTATACAGTATGTTCTGGAATTAAGTGGTTAAACATGCAGTGGTGGTATGTACGTAACATGATGATTCAGAATAAATGTCCTAATGAACATTGATCGACTCATTTCAATGGTGCAGATGCCTTTAACATACGCATTATTTTTGTTTCAGAATGTAAACAATCTAGAGAATTGATCAAATTAGCTAAAAGTGTCAATTAAAACACAAATAAAATGCATTAAAAAGCAAAATATTTAAAGAAAAAAATTTAAACACAGATCAAAGTTCGTTTCACTAATTAATATGTGAAAATATTGTAGAAGATTTAAATTTGAAAATAACTGTCATCAACATCATACTTAATGTAGAAAAAATTAATGAAAAACGTAACAAAACATCTTATATTTATTTTTTCGCTTTTATACCTCTTTCGAACATTTCCAAAAAAAAATCTGAGATCTAAAATAAATATTTTTTATTTATTGGAAACAAAAGCGTAGAAAATATAGATATAAAATAATAATTCTGACAGACGAAGTACGCAAAAGTTATAGTTCATTATAAAAAAAAAGTGATGTAAATGACTTAAATAATTACAGGCCGATAAGCTTACTTGCGGCGTTCTCTAAAGCTTTTAGGGAAATTTTTCAAACGACTGTATAACTTCTTCAAAATACAACTTGTTTAATTGCCATCAACATAGTTTCCTTAAGGGAAGGAATATAGAAACCGTACAAACTCTTACTGCTACTTTGGGAATACATATCATGTAGTGTGGCTACCTGATCTGTCGAAGGCGTTCAACAGTATAAATCATTCCAAATTGATTTATAAATTAGAATGTTATGGCGTTAGAGGTATGGCCTCATCTTGGTTCACCTCATACCTGAGCCGCAGACACCGTATGTCGACATTAACTGTAATGATACCAATGCTCATTCCAGTATAATTATTACGCGAAGAGGCATGCCGCAAGGCAGTATCTTTGCCCAGTGCTTATACACCAATGTACTTCTTGTAATGAATTATGCTGATGACACCTCATTTGTTGTTATAGGCCTACGCTTAGGACAGTCACTGACAGTGATTCCACTTACTTAGCCTTTAAGTATTAACCACAGCTAAACTAATATAGAGAATTATTATATAACCACGACGATAATATAGAAATTGAAAAAGAAGATAAAATAAACCGAGCAGTGGAATGTTATGCAGACGAGACATCAAAACAAAATCCGAAATGGTAAAGCCCTTGGAAAAGACAACATTAATATACAAATTATCAAGTACGGAGGAGAATCATTGCAAGAAAGAGCATATTAATTGATTATAAAAATATGGTTAGAAGAGAAGATGCCGTGGGATTGGAACATTGGGCAAATTATTACAATACATAAGAAAGGTGACCAACAAATTACCAATAATTATAGAGGAGTAACATTACTAAATACAGCTTATAAAATATCGTGGACACTAATAAAGAGACGACTAGCAATGAAAACAAAGGAACTAATAGTACAATATCAATATGGTTTTACAAAAGGACGGTCAACAACAGACGCAATACATACATTCAAACAAATAGTAGAAGAAACACACGAATACAAAATAGGAATAGAAATTGTCGACTGTCAACAAGCTTTCGACTCCCTCAGAAGAAACAAACTTGTGGAAGCTTTAGAGAAAATTGGAATGAATCATAAATTAAGGGGATTCATACAAATGACAATGTCAAATACAAGAGTAAGTGTAAAGAAGGGTCAGACAGAAGATTTTGAAATAAATAAAGGGGTAAGACAAGGAAGTTCATTGTCGGTAACATTATTCAACTTAGCACTGGAACGCAATTAAAAAAGATAGATAAAGGTACCATAAGAACCAAGGGAGCACAATTAATAGTCTATGCAGATGATATATCGTAACTGTATCAAAAAACTGAGAGTTGCCCAAAAAAATACTGGATGAATTGATGAGAGAAGGGAACAAAATGGACTCAAGATAAACCAAGAGAAAACAAAATTAATGAGACACAAAACCAGAAAGTAAAATAATTAATGCTAAAATAGAAAACTACGCATTTGAAAAGATGCACAGATTTAAGTATTTAGGGATGATAATAACAAATGATGGGAGCAGGGACGCAGAAATAGAAGAAAGAATACCAATATGAACAAGACCTATCAAGCAAATAGAAAATTTTTAAAAAGTAAAATATTGGGAAAGAAAACAAAAATGAGAATTTATAAGACTATAATACAACCATTCTATACGCTGCAGAAATAATAACGATGACCAAGAAACAAGAAGAAAAGTTTAGGATACTAGGAAGAAAAATACTGAGAACAATATTAGTCCCAATAAAAATGGATAACGGTGAATACAGAAGAAGAACCAATTATGAATTAACAAAGCAGCTAACGGGAGGTGACGTGGCTAAAAAAACGAAGAGGCAGAGAATTAAATGGTTGGGACAGGCGTGGAGGGCCAGTAATGGAACAATAATCCGCAGTATTTTGGAATGGCAACCAGGAGGAAAGAGGTAGGCCTAGATCTACATGACTACAAGAAGTTAAAGCAGACCTTAACAAAGCTGGTATTCATCGATGGCAAGAGAGAACACAGGACAGGGGCAGGTGGAGAGATGTGTATAAGAGGATATAGAGGAGGATGGTGATTGATCTGCTCGTACTTTTGAAGATTTAGAAAGCTCTAGGAGCGGCGATACTCCATTGGGGTGCTTAGCCATTATATCAGCCACGAGCCACATCAACTAGAACGAAGCGTAGCGCTTATGCTATAACAACGTATCTAGCTGTTTGGAGTTTGGATGGCTCCTGCGGTATATGTAAACTAATGTAATGCTCTTTGGATCAAGGAAGCAAGTATCCGATCACTAAATCATTAAATAATCATGACTACGATATTCAAAACTCAGTTCGGCTCTCGGGTCTAACTGTGGATGACTCCCTTAAATGGGCACACAAAAAGCTCACTTTGTTTCTATATACGAATGCTTTGCGATGTAGTCAACGCTGATGTTTTACGCGTAATTTATCTGTCAATCTTCTATCCCCATCTTAGATTTGAAATTATTTTTTGAGGTGGCAGTATGGGCCCAGGTCGAGACTTTGCTGAAAACGAAAATGTTTTACGGCTAAGTTATAAGCAGTCTTGTGGAGATTATTTTAGAGCAAGTAATTTTCTAACGATATTTGCTATCTAAATAAATGAGTGTTTGCTATTTCTATTTAAATATAATCTGTTTGACCAAAATACCTTTCAATACACTTACCATGCCCAAAATAAAACAGACTACCCAAAACACAGACTATTATTAACTGAAAAAGGTTTTCGTTATGTTAGTTTGAAATTATTTAACAAACTACCCCATGCAATCAAACAAGAAAGTAACTCTTATTATTTTAAACGCTGTATACAACTTACTCTTAAAACTTAGCCTATAGTCCTGAAAACTCTAAATATAGC
>RXPK01002079.1:0-26438 GCA_004143645.1 Protaetia brevitarsis
TATTTTACAGAAAATTTTCCGATTAATAATCACATTTAATGATCGCTAGAATATTACTTAAAGAGCTATAAAAAATTAATGGGAAATTATTTTTTATTATAGAATTAACCTTAAGATTCCGTAAGTGGTCAGAATTTTATAGCATTTCTGGATAAGAATATTTTTTTTATCTGATGCAAATTTGTTTATCTTGAACATTTGCCAGTTTTCTGTTGTAAATATATAAGCAAATCTGCTAGTTGAGTAAGCGTCAGACCAAAGTTTCAGATTTACAGAATGAATACTTTATAAGCAAGTAACTTCTAGTAAAAACTTGTCACAAGATTTTGAGGAACTGTTATCCAGATTTTTATCTTATATTTATTTACATATTTCACCAAAATCATTTTATCAATGTTGTATTTTGAAACTGTAATTCTTTTTTTTATTTCATTGACAACTGATACAGAAGAACAGCTGCTTTAACTACAATTATTGAATTTGCGAACTCTTGTTCCTCATTTAAACGGTATCTACAACGTAAAAGATTTCAGTTACTAAAAAAGTATGGAGTTTGTGCTAAAATCTCCCTTGCGAATATATATACCAACATATTCTCATCATTCCTAACCCCATTTTTCAAAACTAGTAAAGCAGATATTCCAATACAAACTTTACCTTTCCCGATACTCCATACTTTTTTGTTAAAACACAGAATTTTATTATACCTAAGTCACGTGCAAATGAAACCTTCATATCTTTCTTATAAAGTAAGCTAATCTTCTTTAAGAATGTTGGATGTTTTCTACTGGAATGGATAAATATATTCAAAAGCAGAACAGATCATTCCATTCTTAATTTATTTTAATCTATAAAAAGCTACATGTATCGGCCGAAACTGGCCATCTTCAGGGTCTGTATAACGTCAGACGGAAAAACAAATTAAAATATTGTCACTAATTAAAAATAAGCACAAACAACAGAGAAAGGTAGAGAAAAGAAAATAATATTACATGTAATTTTATAATTAATGACTTTTCTCTATCGTTTGATTTTATTTTAAGACCAGAAAGCCATTAATCCAAGTTCCGAAATAATTTGGTATATAATATTTTACTCCTTTATATAAAGAAAGGCAGAT
Source organism: Protaetia brevitarsis (assembly GCA_004143645.1). NCBI lineage: Eukaryota > Metazoa > Arthropoda > Insecta > Coleoptera > Scarabaeidae > Protaetia > Protaetia brevitarsis. Next base: position 1,121 of record RXPK01002079.1, read on the forward strand.
AATTCTATTCCACAAAACGCAAATTTTGTGGAATATACTATGTTATTGCTGTAAGTAAGGACCTTATTCACACTACCTGGCTCTTTTCTGTTTCCTATATATTCTATTTATTAGAATGATATGCATATAAAGTATTATTTGAAAATAAATAATAATAATCCTTTCGCGTTTTCTTTCGTTGATCTAGTATTAATTGCTAGTATTGTTCAAGGCATTGATTCAACATCTATTGGTGTTGATCAAATCAATATATCAATGGTTAAATTGTGTTGGCCGTATACATAATTCACTATTTGTATAGAAAAATCAACTGCGTCTATTTTGTGGAAATATGCTTTGGTTAAACCCTTACCAAAAATAAAAAATCTTTGTAATTTAAATGATTTAACCCATTAGCACTTTGCGGACGATCTCTAAAATTTTTGAAAAAGTTATTTTTATGCAATTGAATGATTTTGTTAGTAGAAATAATATACTTCCACACACCCAATCTAGTTTCAGGAACCCTTAGAGTTGTGAAATGGCACTACTTGCTGTGACAGATGACATTGGATCAATTGATAAGTACTTCTAGACTATTCTAAAGCGTTTGGCACGGTTTGTCATGCTACTCTTTATTCTCTTTTAAATAGCTTAGGTTTAAGAATCGCATCAGTCCAGCTTATAAAAAGTTATTTGTTGGATCGTCAGCAGAGTGTCGTTTTAAACAATACTGTATCGCTGCCTCTATATATTTCTGCTGGTGTACCGCAAGGTTCTGTTTTGGGACCTCTTCTCTTTTCAACATATACGTCTTCTTTTATTAACCAGCTGAACTTTTGTCTCAACCATATTTATGCTGATGACGCGCAATTGTATCTGTCTTTTGAGCCAGAGAATTGGCGGACTGCGTTGCGTCATATTAATGCTGATTTAGAATCCTTAAGGATGATATCCGCTAAATTTGACTTGCATCTGAGTCCCTCGAAATCTAAAGTATTATTGTTTGAAAAATCTAAAACTTGTAAAGAAGTCGAAGAAATTTTCCACGTGGTCGTTTGTGGCCTACAGTTGCCAATTAATCAAACTGCCAGTAATTTGGGTTTGTCTGTGGACAACTCTCTTAGATTTACTGACCAAATAGCCAAATATATTAAGCGTGCCTATATCAATTTAAGGAAACTTTATCCACATAGATCCTCCTTACCTATTAATGTCAAGTCGAAAATATGTGAAGCATTGGTGCTGTCACAGTTCACTTACTGCTCTACCATTTACCATACAGCTATAGACAGCAGTATTACGTGCAATTGTATTCAGAGGATCCAAAATTCGTCTGCGTTATATATATGGAATTAGGAAGCTTCAACATATATCGCATAGGTTGAAAGATGTTGGCTGGTTAAATATCAGAAATAGGCGCGAACTGAAAATTTTAACTTTATTTCATAAATTTGTGTTGTAAAACGCTGCCATATTTGTATTTAGAAATTAGGACCGACATTCACAATATTACCACGAGATTTAGGGGCTAGATATCCCCTTCTACCTTAGGACATTCATGTTTAAGCGTTCTTACTCCTACAATATTTACAGTAAATACAATTCTATTGTTCAAGACTTTAAACTACTAAGTATCTCTGTCTTTAGATCTCGTGGGTGGAAAGCCCTATTTCACGATCAGTATGATGTGCCCATCTAATTATTTTAGGCAAAGTGAATTACCTAATTGCTTTGAAATTGTGTGAATGTGTTCCCTAATTGTTAAGTATTTTTTCATGCCTGAGCGTACGTACATATTTGTTGTATGTGATTTTTCTATTGTTAATCAGATATTAGGCATTGATGAATATACCTTATGAATACATTAGCAGGGCTAGTAGCAGATAACTCTGAGTCTCGCCCTGAGATTTACTTTGCTTGCTTCTTTTTTGTTATTGTAAACCAATCAAGTTTAGTGGTAATAAAGGCATATACTATTATTATAATACTACTAATTATATAGTTTACTGACACAAAATTTATTATCTATCTTTGTTAGTTAGTGCATGCGTTCAATAGCACTTAGTTAGTCAATTATGGAGGTATAGCATCGTAAAATATCCTTTCTTATGTGGTGGTTGTAATTTCAGTTTCATTTTTTTTTTATTTTAGTTCAAGAGGAATCCTATAAGCTTAAGTTAAGCATCGGAGTTACAAATGTATAATATTCATACAAACATACCTTTTTTATGGTGTTGATAAATTAATTAGGAAACAAGTGGTATTGAAGTTAGAAAACCAACACAGTAGAACGTCACGCGCACATTTTAATAATAAACTTAAAAAAGAACGAACAAAAGGGATAAAGTAAAAAAGCGTCGCACAATATCCGTAACTTACACCCTTTATACACTTGTAACATTAAGAGAACGGACGGATAACATCACAACATCCAATAATAACACAGCATCAGCAACATCAGCAACGGACGATACGGGACGACGGGGTTGCAACAGCACAAAGCGCCAATTCAAACGAAATGTTTGAGCGAACCAATTTATTTTGATTGCGTCCCGCGTCATTTTGATTTCATTAAGGGTGTCATCACGTCTCTATCGGTGACGCACGCAATAACCGAAGCATACGATGGGCCCGTTCGCGAGGGAAGTACGCGAACACTGGCACATATCACAACCTGCAGCGGGCGTAAAACTAAATTAAATCCCTCTCTCGGTATTAGGTATTTTTACGTCCGCCGGAATAACATAACCTCCAAAGTCTCGTGTGTCACGTCGCGATGGATTTTCGGGCGTCGCGGCGCTAATTCGACGCACGTTAGTCGGTTTTCGAGAGGCGACGACGATCCGTAAGGGATTTCCCGGTGATTATCGTGTCGCCCGGTGCCGAAGAGTAGTGGAACGCAGCACGTTCACGCAGTGTTTCTGTTAGGTCGGACCGTGCGGAGAGCGGCACGCCGTTTGTCCGTACTGTCTACTTCGAACTGACTGACTTCCTCGAGTTCCTCGTCTCCCTCACGGCGTGGCTGAAAACTTGAAACGCGGCGGCTGCCGTCCCAGCCGGCGTTCGCAGTCACACGGTCAGGCTGCCCTCGTCCCGTCAGCTTGTCGCTGTCGCGTTCCATTTACATCACGAAATGTGCCTTAAGAGACCTAAAATGGGCGCTCGGTGATTCGCTAAAGTGATTTTAATATGACCAATTTGTATTTGTCATATACACATGATATGATAATTTTAATTCGAGAATAAATCAATAAAAAAAAGTTCAGATATATAGGTTATCGCTACAAATTAAAATATTAATTATTATTCGTAATATCAATTAAAATTCGTCTGACGTTAAATAAAAATATTGTTGCGTAAGTGGAGTTGTGGAAAAAGCCTATCAGAATCGCATAATTTAAATGAGAAAATTATTCTTCCAAAAGCATGGTTTCAGCGTATCAATATCGTCTTATTAATAATGCTGATGAACCCTCAATGAATCAGCTATCGCACAAAACTAATTAAACATGGGGTTTTGGAGTTATTTTATATTGATATGAAATCAATTTGTTAACGCGTCCCACAAACCCGTTGAATAACGTAAAGTGGGGCAATTCCGATCTGATTTATGTACTATTTCTGAGCTGCAATTATTATCCTAGTAAACACACATGTGTCTGTTACATCTGTCCTAAGTACCATTTAAGGAACAATGCTATGTAACTTAGATACGTAAATGCTACATAGACGTCTGTATCCTAAATGTTATCTGAACTGAACTGCGATACGTGGCGCTAGATACATTATAGTGATGTATCTGAGATGTACCTAATAATACATCACATATCCTTGATCTGGTGCTGTTCAAGAACTATTCGTGACATTTCTTTGTGTTTCCCGCAGTTTGAAATTTCTGAGCGACTGTGCAAATGGCGTGTGTTACGCCATTTGCACAGTGTCGGTTTGTGTACTGGTTTAACTTTAACTATAACACATTTGAAGCGCTGGAACGCATTTAACAACGGGGTGCCAACCGGTATTAAACGTAAGTATATTTTTACTTTACAAACTAACGTTTTTGATTCTATGTTATTATTTATAAAGACGGACGATGTTTGTGAAAATGTCTGTTATAACCTCACATTTATTTGTTCAGAAATTATTCCCCGCCTTTTATTTTCAAGGTATAGTTTTTACTTCACTAAAACATCTCAAGATAGAAGAAGGATCAGCTGCGGACGACGATACTGAGGAAATAGAACAACTACTACCCCTCAATTCTAAACAAAGTTTGAATAATTTCGAGTTACTTTTAAGCGATGATTTTAATACTCCAAAAATCGTAAGTGAATTACGTGCCGGTTTTCAAATTAAAAAATGTTAATTTCGTTTTAGCGATCATTCACAAAAAGAATCGGAGGCCAGAATGGTTCGGACAAAGAAATAACATAAAAGTTTGTGAACTGTGTAGAACCATTATATTTCCATTTTTAGGAGTTGTGACGTCATAATTCAAGGATTATAACGAACACACGGACGGAGCGGCAAGTGAGTTCTTTATATCTTGTAAATCCAATAATATTTATATGTATTTACTAATGGATAAATATATAACTTAATGTAGTTTCGAAAATGACGTTTACCTATTCCTAAAGGCCGTTTTACACCTACCTATTTATTGCGCAATTTATTGGCCAATTTAAAATTGTGACGTGTGTAACACGATTTAATACGTAGTATACACGTAACAATTTTAAATAAGCCAATAAATTGCGCAATAAATAGCTAGGTATAAAACGGCCTTAAATATGTATCATACAGAGAACATAATAACCGCTCTGAAATATAACAGTGTTCATATATCAGAATCATATCTATGTGATGTCTCAGAGACACATCAAAGAGAGATGCTTGATGCGGACATTACGCACCCAATGAAGCTTACCTGTGCCTTACATGTTATGTGTCTGAGAAAATAGATAGATCAGAGGATACGTATTTGTTACGTGTCTGAGATATAAATGTGTTTACTGGAATTATTGATCGAAAAAAAATGAAAAAAACTATATATAATCATACATCTTTCAGCTACACATACCATCATGTATATTAACCCAATGTATTAAAACACTATTTTTTTTTAATACATCAAGCGTGATCGGTTTTGCCCCATAATAGGGGGCAATTCCAACCACCCGTCTATTTTCTTATAAAAACCGATTTGAAAGCTACATAATGTAAATCCAATAACAAAAATTTGAATTTAAAAAAAGGAAACTTACGGAAATAACAGAAAATATGTATTATAGAAATGACAAAGAGGTAAATAATGACATAAACTATAATAATTCAATAAACTAAAACTAAAACAAAATTTCATTCACCGGGCTTCCCTCTCAGTTCAAAAACGTACCTTCCCCTTCTACGACCAGCTGGATAAGCTGGTTTTTGGAAATTTCCTAAATTTCGTCAACTTGGAGAAATACAAAAGTCATCTTTTCTCCTCCTTAGAAACTATCGGTTCTTTAAAGTATTCTGAAGTAATAATAATAATAATAATAATTCATACCTTCGCAATCCCCAACAGCTTTCCCCAATTACAGGGTAATTAATATGACACCCCATTGTTTTCTGATGCTTTCATAATGGATGAAGTGCTCTATTTTACTGTGCTGATAGCGGTATTACCCCATGAGGTGTTAATTTTCCCCTTACTCTCTTGTTATTCCAACACTTTCATAAAGTCAAAAAAAGAAACGGTGACGAATGAATGACAATTGATTCTTTTCACCTTATCCCTTTTCGGAAATTCACTTAGTCCTAGTGTGATTCCCCAGTAGTAGTTTGTTTCTGATTTGTTTGAAATTATTTTTTTAACACAGGAAACTTTAATGCAATACTTAAAAAGCCAGTTAGTTATCTATGTTATAAACAAAGTTTATTATATGACTGTACTTTCTTATCCTTTCCATAGATGCCAGACTAAATAATTGCCGCAAAATCAGGATTGATCTCTATATCTCGATTCTCTATATTTTTGCAAGTACATATTTAAATTTAGCCTCATCTATGTCAAAGTGTTGAAGCTCTCCAATTATCTGACCCTGTCATATCATTATTTTTGTTATGTACACTGAAGGAAAAAGAATGGTCCCGTTAACCATCAACCATCGCCCAAAAATACAATTTAATTTAGATATAGGAGAGGGGCCACGGCGCCATGGCCCCACCATTGCAAATTGCAAATTAATCATTAAGGAGTTTTTATTTTCTGTAAAAATACTGATAAATATATACACACACACACACACACATTTAAGTTCACACTAAATTTTTCAATTCTAAGCTTTCGCAATAACTTATTGCTTCCTCAGAGAATCAACTATAAAGTGATTACAACCAATTAATGTGTAATATTATAAGGTAAGTAAAAAAGAACTTACAGTTATTTGAGTGACGTCGGAGATAAATAACATAAACATTATGAACGATACAACATGTTAAAAGTCGAAAATTTTAAATTATTTATAATAATTTAATTATAGATTTAAAATTAGAATAACAAACCCAAAGTGCGGGAGGAGGCCATGACAGCGTGCACACGACACTAAAGGCGCGAAATCCAGGAGAGGTTATGAGGTGCAGTTGGCAACCACAAAAGGTACTAGTACGGAAGATCAGTGAAATACAGGTGTACACCACATACAGGATGATCGAAAGTTAGAATATAGGTTAATATTATTTATTATGTAATTTTCTATCAATTTCAAATAAATATTGTTTAAATTATTAATATCACTACGGAAATTAATGCAATTTTTATTAATGTTGATATAATACATCTCCAAAAAAAGTCTCTTCCAATAAAAGTGTTCGGTAGTTAATACCGAGACCTCATCAAAGTCTGAAAAAATGTCCTGTGTCACAATAATGATCCACTAGAGCTGACTTTACTGCCAGTGTTGAAAAATTCTTACAATCGTTCATATATTGTCTAACTCTATATTCTGAGGTATTGTGAGGTCTGTCCAATATAAATGGACTCACATTGAAAGCAAGCAATGGAATAGATGACCTCAAGAGAAGATGTATGGGTTTTTTACATCTACAGAACAGTTTACTCAACGAGTGTAAGTTGTACTTGGCAAGTGTGACCGGTAGATTTTTAAAACAGTCAACAATCTTGGAGGTTACGGCGGGAATAAAAGGGAATCTATAATATTTCTCTTCAGGAAGAGGTTGGTTTCCTATTTGATTATTGTCAGTAACTGTAACTCTGACAGTGTTATACAGAATGCCATTTACCATCTTCAGTGGATAACCATTGTTAACGAAAGTAGTATACAATTTTTTCACTGCTAATTTGATGGAATGTCTCTTAAACCTCCCTCCTCTCCATTTGGTGATAATGGGCAAAGCATGTATGTATGTATCTAAATAGAAGGATGGTGTTACACTGCGACCTAAAAGATCTATTGAGTCCCCTATTCTTGCTGCTTACAACTGGCCTTCCAATCCTATTCCTTTCAGAAAGTGTAGGATGTCAGAGGGCCCCAGTCTAGGTAAGTCTCCCTCTTCGATTTCACATGCTCCCAGGTGCAATGCCCTCGAATTGCACAGTGCTACGCAGTTTGAGAGGAGGTGGATGGGTGTTTCATCCTGTTCCCCACAAAATGGGCAAAGCAAGAATGATGCATTTCAGATTGCAAGAACAACCAAGTGGCAGATATACAGGCTTGGAACGTAATAATATTGTCCATCATGTGGAAGGCAGCCTTTTAGGAATGAGAAATTTCGAGATGGAAAACACGGATAGGATAAGTTGGAATCAATCCAACTGCAGTCGGTGGGTTAGCAAAAAGTGATCATCCACTTCATATCTAAACCCAGAACCTAACCTAGGAACTCTTTTCTAAAAACAGTACGACAGTCAGTGAGGATTTGGATCAAAGTAAAACGCAAAGAACGCTAGAATAATACACTCAGGCAAATCCATGGTAAAGACCGAAATGAAGCCTAAAGACCTCCTGCAGCTCAGTAGGAATCATCTTTGCATCGTAACAGGTCTTCTAACAAGAGATTGTACACTGATAGGGCAACTACGGAAAATTGGGATCAACACTGGAGATATCTACTACAGATATGAAAATGAGATGGCAAAGATGACAGAGAACGCATACCACATTTTGTGTAAATGAGAGGCTCTGTACGCAAAATCATAGGCAATTTTTGGCAAGCCAAAAATAAATTTAGAGGATTATTCGATTAAGGAAACAGGGACCTGTACATCTGTACAGGCAGAGTGCAGAGTTCTAGGGTCCTGGAGTGGCTGCTATAATTTAATGGGTAGCTAGAAATGGGGGACTAAATACAAAAAGCCAAGAGGCCGCAGTGTTACCGGAGACTCTATGTCAGACGACCCCATAAAGATATTATATTGGACATTGCACCTAGATTCATTTATTTTACTAACAAAACTCCTGCTGCATCTTCACTATGTCTAATAATTTAACGACCGTGCCCAATAACTCGTAAGCGAAATTGCAGCATCTCCAATTATAGTAAATGGGCTATTTAGAATTGTGAACATATACCAATACACTTATTTCGGACATCTCCAATTCTGTCTTTATAAAATTTTAATACACGATTACCGATGTGTACGTACAGCTCGTGCCGCACCGGGGGAAATAAATATTAACCAGACGTGGAAAATGGATACCGAAAAGTAATGACGCGCGTTTCCGTAGCAGCCAGCAAGCAAGAAAAGACATTATCGGCCCGCACATGTTCCAATGATAAATATGTAAGAGAAGTAGAGAGCCCCGCCGCGCCGCAGTATCACTTACCCGCCCCCCGCCCCCGAAGAGCGTTTTGTATTCGGGCGTCCGGCAACAGCGAAACGGAAAATATCGACGAACCCGAACTGAATTAAATTGAGGAGATCCGAACACCTCTGTCCGGCTCAATTTCCAATTTCTTTTTCCCCCAGTCTGATCTGCACCAGTACGTAAGCGACGGTGTGTACGTGCAAGAGGTGATAGCGTGTGCGTGGGCTGCTCGCCGAAGTCGCATAAACAGAACAGAAAGCTATCCATCTCTGCTCTGCCTTGCAGGGCCGGATTGTTGCAATAAAAACTACATATTTTAGGGGATTGAACGGATAGTTAATAACACAGAACAACAATTTGTTTCTTTATTTTATTATTGTATCTTTTTAGAAAGAATTGTCCAGCTAATGTTTTATTAAATAATAAGTATAGCTCTTTTTATTCTATCTAATTCTTTTATTTTACAGAAACCACCCCCAACCTTTAACAGTATAAGGAGATAAATGGTTAAATGCTCAGATATCTCAAATTCATCACTATAGATCATATGTATTACCAATCCCATCTCCTATGCACCATAAGTAGTTAATTAATATAATTTATTTAGTGGAACCAGGCAAATTTGATGTAGTATTTGCCTTGCATCACTTTCTATTAAATTTAAATTTAATTAAGAGGGTTTTGAATTTCCCGCTATTACTATATGTTAAATCATGCCAACCCCAAAATTCGAATCAAATACTATACTCAAAATATACAACTCTAATTTCTTTAAAACCACTGAAAGCTGCCAACAACAAACTGTATCTCTAACCTCAAAATTTACAAAATGCGAAACGCTTATTTTACTCAAATTGAAATATGAATCAAACGAAATACTTCCGATTCTTGCCGACATACATCTAACGATATCTTAAAACAAAATCCCACACAGCTTCAATCCATGCATATTAAGAAGATATCTGTATGACCTAGAACATTAGCATCAGAAAGGCGTTTTTGTGAACTTCTGTCTGAGGAACTCCAATAACGAGCGGACACAATCTAAAATAAATGTAAGTAAATCCAGAGAAATTCTTGTAGAAATTGATAATCTAAACGTTTCTTCTTAATATTTTTTAGGCTATTGGCAAATACGACAACTCATCTACAAATTACCATTTATTTGCTAAGGGAATACCAAAATATAATTTAACATTTTATGAATTCAGGAAAATCAAAAACAATTTTTATGAAATTTTAACATTTTTCAAGGTCATTGGTTGAAGCTGACTCTTCTCTTGGCATTACCAAATCGTAAATTAAAAACTCCAGAAGGAATGGATCCATAATGAGTCCAGAGAGTGGTGGCAAAAAACACCGGGACAGAGACAGGCAAAAGAGTTCTTAAAGGAACAGAGGCCTAAAGTTACATAGACCTACCGCGTAATGAGAAGAGAAGAAGATTATCAGAAGGGTAGCAGGTCTACTGACCGATCACTGTAAACTAAGTAGGCATATGTACAACATAGGCCTGGTAGATGATACTACTGGCAGATTCTTCCAAGAGGAGTAAGAAACACCAATTCATATGTTGTGCTGATGAGGCAGCCTCGCGAAGTCAACATTTCTGATAATGGGCGTGAAGAACCCTGCTGCTAACTGCTACAGCCGCTCTCAAAGATAATAGGCCTAATTAAGAAGGCAAAATTAGAGAGCATTTTCTAGAAAAAAAAGGAATCACGCTAGATCTGAAACCCTGACCCTAAATCTAATCTAATCTAGCGCTGTATTTCTTTGAATCCCTATTCTTTGATACCTAATTAATCAATGACATTAACTGCAGAAAGCAATTGCTTGTCAATCTTCTTTCCCTTATATCAGTAAGGTATGATCTATTGACTGACTGCCCTTAATATAAACTCATGATGATAGGCATGGTTTTACGCAATCTTTCGATTCTCGATTTCCAATCAACTGATTCAGGCCAACATGAAGATGAATATGCCATCCACATTTTAAAGACCAGAAGACTTTCACAAACTGCTTCAAGCTGCTCCAGCAGTGAAATACAAATTATTTGCATATTTTTCCCAGTTCTTCTCTATCAAGTTGCTCCCTCGCCTCTTTTCGCGCTGAATATTAAAATTGTTCGTAAAAAGTATCGCCTGATAACGCTATGCCGTCGTTATTGAAGTTCACCATTAGGACACCTATACCAATAGCTTGTTAACATTAAACGAATCTAAATGAGCTAATCGTGATAACGCTTATTGAGAAGCAACAGCTCAGGAGAGAAACTTACATCTATAAAGTTATGATGTTTACAATTCAAAATAATTGACTTCGTGATACCGCTAAACAAGAAGCAAAGACGATAAGGTAGCTGTAGCGCGCTGCCATCCGAACATTTTTTGTAACACATCATCGGCCAAGGCTGGATATTCTGACCTTAGCAACGGAGCGAAATTAGCAGCATATACGGAGCGGAACGTGTATGACCTTGAAAGTGAACCAGATTCTACATGGTTTACTTACTAGTTATATACAAGCTTGTTTTATTACACTACTAATAACAACAACAAAGACTGCTATCACGTCTGATTTCGAAAAAATTGTAGAAAATTAATTCTATATTGATGATATAGTGATAACTAAGTGTATACCAGAGACTTAAAGCGGTATTTATTTTGGTGTAAGTCCCTATATATTATAAAAGTCCCTATATATTATAAAATACCGGTGTTATAAAGGTATTTTGTATCAATATAGTGTAAATCTGTCAATACGGCTGCCGTGAAAAGTATTTAGAAGATCTTCCCCTTCGCTTTGCCTTTATATTGGGATTTAAAGCATTCCGAAGTCAACGTCCAACAGCAGTCAGCAAGCATATTGCTATTACATTAGACCCACAGCCCCTCACGATGGTGGTAATGCCCTGTTGAAAGCTTTCTCCGTGCTGATCACTAACATCGCCAAAATTTGGGGAAAAGAAGTGTAGGTGTGGATGCAGAAAGTATATTTTGAGGTTTTATGTCAGCCTAATGCTTGGTAATTGCTGAGAATTTCACTAACAGTTTCCTCGTAATTTTGTGATTTTTTATTTCCTGAGAAGCTGTGTCACTTCTAATCTTGTTATAACATATAAATCTTGGGTTCCATCAGCGACGGCTGGTGCTTATGTTACACGAGGGCTCTTGCAATGAACAAATTCCTTACTTAGTTTGTAATATTTTCGTATTTCGGACGATAGCATACGAACCTGGATCATTGTAATAGCCCTCCGGTAACGTATGCACCAGCTACCGCTGGGTCCCATAGAAATTATCTCTACCGATTTTGCATCAGTTAGATGAGAACATTTTTGTTTAAGGTATCGAAATCCTGCTCCCTCTTTGTCCATTTGCTCTGATGAAATTCTCCACTTAATTCTAGGTGTCATGAAACGAATCCAGTGTTCATTCAAGCCAATGAGGGTTAGGTGTGAAATACATATATAAAAAGAAATATTGTTAGTATACCAGCATAATGTGATTAAAACAAACAAGTCAAAACATGTGTAGGAGTGTGAAAGTAGATGATATTGCGATGGAGGCAGAAGAATTTAGCATGCTGAAGAATATGAACCTCTTCGAATCACAACAGCGACGATGAAAGAGGCGAGAAACATCTGATGATGAAGAAGATAAACAGAAACAAACACGACAAAAACGTTACATTCATTCTCGTGGTATGAAAATCTGTTGGAAAAAGCAAAGAAAAGCATTTATGGGTTATGAACAGGGGTATGACTAGAAAAAGCGGATGAAATCCACAGAAGATATTGTGTAATATTGACACAAAGAAACATTGAAGCAGAAAATAGAACAAGAAGAAATCACAAGAAAATAATCAGCAAGACAAAAGACGGTGACAATTGGGCTGCGGGGAGTAGTTTTCTTAAAAACTGCAAATACTGGCTGTATAGCATACAACAAGCAATAAGGTATAGGGGGAACAGTGAGAGCATAAATCTATGAACGACTACTGGTTTGAAAAAAAGCGAGCCATCAAAGTGTTGAGCTCATACGAAATCAGCAAATTAAACGAGCTAGGCAAAAGGAATAAAATAACCCTCCTGTGGGTTCCGGACGGGTTCATAATATTACGAAAAAAGGAGGCTGGAGCATTATTCTTGGAGGCTGAACCCTTTCTTGGGATGAGCAGAAGTGCAATGCTAAAGAAACTAAAAAGTGAAACAGAGCAGAGAAAATCAAACTATTAGAAACACCTCCAGGTAATGAGGCAAGCTAAAGTTCTTCTGGGAACCTATCACTAGAAGAGATATGCGTCAACATGAGTACGAACAATATTAGCAGATTTCACTTTCAGGCCATTGCAAACTGAAAAGATAGGATATCTGAGTAAGCTTGGATTAGCAAAGGAAACTGAATGTAAATTTTGTGGGAAACAGGATGAAACTTCTCTCAAATTGCGTAACACTGTAAAACTCAAAGGTGTTGCGCCTAGGAGCATGTGAAATCGGAGGAAGATTACCTAACCTGGTGCCTTCTCATATCCTCCGCTCTCTAAAAAACCGGCTGTAAAACAGCAAGAATAGAAGACGCAATAGATCTTTTAGGTCACAGTGTGCTATCACCCTCCATACATATTTACAATGCTTGGTACAATGAGGAACAAATGGTAGAAGAAAAACTTTGCAACAAATTCTTGAGTGACTAAATGAAGAAAATGCAGTGAAAGGTTAAGGAAGGCACGTAACGATAAAAGCCAATTTTGTGTAGGGATGGTGAGAACAAAAAACGTGGGAAGCATCATGATAATCGTTTTCTGTTGAAAGGCCTGTACGCTGAGCAGTGGGAGTTATATATGGTACAGGATGCTATAGCATATAAAAATAAGCCTCAATTGGTGTTCATTTAAGACATTATAAACGCTCAGCGTTACGTAGATGAGGAGATAGAACTCCATATTCTTCCGTATATTTAGCAGGTCGAAGATCCACTTTTTCTGCAGGATAATGCTCGCTCTCACATAGGGAGAATTTCTCTAAATTGATTCGAAGAGTCTTATGTCAATATTTCGCCATGCCCACCCAGATATCCCAACTATAACCAAACAAGGGCATGTGGGACAATTTAAGAAGAAATTGAGGAACTTAACGAATGCTCAACAAACGCTCTACGTGCTGTGGCATGAATTGCAGATTGCTTGGAACAACATCAACCAAAAGGACATTGATCACCTATTGAAATCAATGGCGCGCAGAGTGAGGAAGAATCTTGAGGAAGAATGTTCACACTCTGAAATTTTAATCAATTATGATTTTTGAATAGCTAAACGTTTCTCCCAGGTTTGATCAAAAAAAAAAAAACGTATCCCTTCTTGATGTTGCAATTTTCATGTTAAGTAGTACATATATCTTAATTTTCTAATATCAACATAAAATAAATATATATTAATAGAGATTAATATTTTCATATGTTCCCAAAATATGGTTCATTTAACACGCACACTTTGGTTATTCTCTTATCGCATCTCGCTAATTCTGGATATCCGTAGGGAGTCCATCGCTGTGTCAGCACTACCTCTCGCGTAATCCGGTCCTGTAGCTCCCCGTTTCCAATAACAGCGCGCCGGCGGAGGGCGAGGGGCAACTGCAATATAGTGGCCTATATTATACGATGCCCATCTTATACCCCGATCCTGATGAAAAAATAATATTCTCAGTAAAAGCGCATATAACGTACACACGCACGCATATATGGGCTGGAAAGGCCAGAGACGGAGGAGGCACGGCCCAGCTCTGGTTATAAAATATTTTCCTTGCCTGACTAAATTATTAAACTTTTGCAAACATGATCTATACACATATGCGCGGACGGAGGTATGTGTGCTTGCCGTTTATTCGTATGCTGATTGTTTTTTTTTTTGTGTTTATAGGCGTTTTTGGATACTTTTAGTTCACGAGGCATTATAACGCGTAGCAAACAGTTTACTTAGTTACATAAATGTACTATATTAAAACGAAATTTTGATCAATTTTCTGAGTAAAATCAAGAGAAGAATGTATTAATCTGAAATTACCTTTAAGTATACAGCAATGGCGAGTAGAACTCCCAGCCTCTGTAAATGATATACAAATAGATACGTGGAGAATTAAAAAAACATCAAAATTAATTTATTGTCTGGAAGTATAATTGAATACGATATTGACTAAAATAGTATAGCTTTATTAAACTTGCATGGAATTACAACATATAACGTCCAGAGGAGCAAATTTCAGTCATTAAATAGAGAAACACCAAAAAGGTCATAGCAAAACGCGAGCGGTTAACATACTGAAGCGAAAGATATCAGCAACGATAAT
This sequence comes from Protaetia brevitarsis, assembly GCA_004143645.1. NCBI lineage: Eukaryota > Metazoa > Arthropoda > Insecta > Coleoptera > Scarabaeidae > Protaetia > Protaetia brevitarsis. Next base: position 16,265 of record RXPK01002079.1, read on the forward strand.
TAAAAATAATTGATAAGGGATACCCACATACATGAGTTACTGATTTTCATGAAGAAGAATATAGACAAGTTTTTCCGAAAGAGAATCTACTGAGAAGCTTGAACCGATTTAGGGTAGGTTATAAGAAAGGGATCGCCTGAAGAGTGCTGCACGGTGATGTGGTGGCGTAAGAGAATCTATATAGCACAAACTCAAACTGTGGGCATTGGTATTAAGACATAATCTATTACAAAGGTAGTGGTAGTAACAATTATAGAATGCAAAAAATATAACGTACGAAGTTTCTGCGTATTAGCTATATTTGAAACAGTTCAGTTCTTTCAATTTATGACAAATCTGATCACATTTTCCGATATCAAATATGAAAGCAGACACGAAACCTGAAGTCTTTGGAGATGATATTTGTCAGTAGATTTCAATACTAAGCCTAAAACAATGTTGCATTAATTGGTTCCGTACCAGCGTATTGATTACCAATGCTTTAGTTTCCTTACTAAGGATATGCTGCTACGGGTATATTATTTTCAATTCACCGTAAGCTTTTGAAGGCAAACAGAAATATAAACTAACTACTCACACGTCTCAAACCAAATCCCCAAGCTCTTACCTTAGCCGTAATAAATAACGCAAGACTAGCTATCCCAACAAAAAATTGAGAACGAAGAACCTTTTGCAAAACATCATAACACTAGATTTAAAAGATCTCCGCGAATTCTGGCTTATTTGCTCAGATGCTACAAACGTATCAGATATGTTGAAAGATTTATATATCTGAGCATTTAAGTTGCAGTTCAAGATGTACAAACCCATCTCAGACGTATACATGGTGTACAACAGAGGGCCTGAAATACACCCCTGCGGTACTCCACATTAAAAGACTACGATATGTCACCGGACAGGCATACTGCTCGAAATTTACGCTGAATGCAACGTAGACAACAGCCTAGTGAAACGAATGTTATTGAATGCCTTATAAAAACAAATATACCAAGGCTACAGGGCAAGGAAAGTACCATCAGTCAGTTTCGATAGGAGATAGGACCATTGCCTAACTATGACCAGCTCTGAAACTAGATTTCTGATCACAATTCTCAGCAGTCTGGTTTCAGAGCTGGTCATAGTTATGCAATGATCTTTTTGAAAGTGTCATTTGCATAAAAATGTTAACTAATCTGTACATGCCTCTCCAGTATTTTGGAAAATACAGCCAACAGACTTATTGGTCGAAGATTCCCAATAGCTGGAAGATGTGTAGTCTTAAGCAACGGAAACATACAGGCTGATTTCTATAATTTTGGAAAAACTGAATTAGTAATTGATTAAATTTGTTAATAAATATGCTATAAACTGGAACGCGCATTCGTGTCCTCGCAGTGATTAGAAAACTCTCCGGCTTCCGCCATCTTTAAATGTGCCAAAGCAGAGGAATAGTCTATATTTTCGTGTTGTGCACTGTCAAAAGGAGTAAATGCCATTTTTTGACATATTAAGGTTTTGAACTGGAATCGTGGTATATATGCCTTGTCGCATGTTTTGATAAAGAAAACGTGTGTCAATCGAAATTTAGAGATAGCGATTCTGGTATGTTCATAGAGTATTTTAAATAAGTTTCTTAATTATGTGACTTTGGCACATATCTTATATGACACTTTTATTTTCAACGTTATAATACCAATGAATGACAAAAACAAGGATTTAAAATAATTAAGCGTCATTCCATTTTTTTTTTGCTGATGTAAGATTGAAAATTATGTAAACTGACATTATTGTTGCCTTGCTAACAATAATAAATGATTAATAAATTGCGAATCGAAAATATTGTTAAGTATAGGAAATATAAGAATAATTTAATCAAGAACAGCAAATAACTGATGTGAAAAACGAAATTTCGCCTAGATGCAATGCCGCTGTTTGGATTCTGCCACATCTGAGGATGGCAGTGAGCTGCCTAGCAGATCGTTTTTTAAATACACAGGATGCATTCCAGTCTTGTATACAGTCCGTTGGTGCTAATATTAGCAGCAATTAAATACGACGAGACGTTGAAATGGTCCTAGAGTAAGCTTTCATAATTCCTCTTTCAAGCAAAATGGCTGTTATATATTTTGTAGCGATTAAATTTTATTTGTGGAATTATGGCTCAATTGAAACCTAATTTCTTATTTAAAACAACGTTTCGGCGTTTATTGTCTTTTTCAAGTTTTTAACCCCTCAAGTCATTTTAATTAAATATTTGTTCCTGTTTACTTCCTTTTTTTTCACAACATAAGTTGTTTGCCTAACACATTACACTTTACCTCGTAAAGTGTAATGTCTCAACAGTTTTTAAAATGTGTAAATGTGTTCGACAAACAACTTATGTTGTGAAAAAAAGGAAGTAAACACAAACAAACATTTAATTAAAATTACTTGAGGGGTTGGAAACTTGAAAAAGACAATAAATGTGGCAAAAGTTGTTTTAAATAAAAAATATTGTTTCAATTGAGTCATAATTCCACAAATAAAGTTTAATTGCTAAATCAAAAAAAATAGCTAATATATAAATATTGAAGAAGTTATACATTATGTTAAATAATGTTATTTCGGATTTATGTCATGCAATCCTTCAATAAAGCAACCTACAATTTGCTTGAAGCAGTCACTATTTGATAGACAATCATTGTTTTTTATAATTCTAAGAGTAATTCTATATGTAAGCTTCTACTACTTTGCATTTTCGTCCACTGTTCATAGCCCTACACATCATATTTGTTTTTTTTTAATTACAAACTATTAATTTAGTTTATACTTCTTCATATTTCTTACTATATCCGCATACGACATTCTCTAATATACATGCATTTATAAACTACCTAAAAAAAAATTGTCAGCTATTGCAACAACAACATTGGTATTGCCGTTGGGTAACAACGTTTGGGGCAACATTTCATTTTAAATTTCAGTTTTAATATCATAACGACGGTTAAAAAAAAAAATAAGGCGTAGCCAAATGGCATTAAACCCGTTCGAGATTTCGCTCTAGAATCGTAAAATTACAACGACCAGCGGTAATGCGACAAGTTTCGACTGCCTTTCTGGTTTTGATATTACCGAGAGCCGAGTCGACCGCCCATTATTACCGTAAGTATTGCTTACCTACAAGTTTAATGTAATCGCTGGTGGTGTTTGTCTTTTGTGTACGTCAGTTAATACACAAAGGGAACAAGCCACCATTATCCGAATCAAATCGCGATGTCTTATTTCCATACCAGTTCGTCTTCCCACACGCTGCGATATCTTTTGTATCTCCGCACACATCTCTATTCACCTATAATTGAGGATAATTCAGTATTGTGTGAGTGTTATCTCGATCTCGAGAGTATTGGAGATCGGACGGCATGTCGAAAACTGAGTACGCCAAGATGATGTATTATGTACACAAGTTGTTTAATGCCTAAATGTGTACGTATGTACGTGCGCTTGTATAGGTTCTTTATTTATTCATCTTCTGGAAATAAGTGCCACATCGTATGATGTCTAGTTATTACCGGAATTCATCTCTCATATTCCTTGTAGAGAAGATAAGTTTAAAGTGGATTAGATTGAAATGCCTTGGAATGAGATCGAGATCTACAGACAAGACGGATACATACTACACAAGCCTAAATGAGACAATAAATGAGATAGCAGCAAAGAATTTGAAAAGACAATCAAGATAAATTTAATTTAGTATCTCCAAGTGAATTAGCGGAAATCGATGTAATTTTCAACTTAAAACATAAACGTAGGATTGAAGAAGAATAAATAAGCGGTGGCACAATATTAGAGCTAACATGCATGGAGGCATGGTTTCATCTTCCGAGGCAATTTAGATACCTTAAAATATGCGAAAATGAGGGACTGATAATCCGCATTTTTTTTTTTGTTGAGTGTCCACCACATACTCAAAAAATTGGTGTTTGTAAATTCAGTATACAAGTGACCCATGACGTGACTGTCAGAGTTTAAGGATGTTTTGGTGAAGCAATTTCAAGACAAAAATGTCAATTGAACATATGACCAAAACTCTTTCGTAACTGAGGTACAAGCACTTGAGGTTTTAGATAACAGGATAAACAAAACAAAAATTAAAAAAAAAAAATTCATTTAAAAAGAAGTTGATTTATTGAATGAATTGTTAGAAATATCCGCCCAATTGCCGTAAACATGTTTGAGGTCTTCTTAGAATTGATGACGTAGCTCTGCTAATAGTCTCAGGTTCAGCACGAATAATTTCTGCGGTATCCATAATCTTCGTAACAAGTTGTTCTCTAATTTCAGGTATTTCTGCTTTTCAGCCTGCCCCATAAAAAATAATCCAGATGATTTAAATCTGGTGATCTGGAAAGGCCAAGCAACTGCTGCACCTCATTCAATCCAGCGGTTCGTATAATTATGATTAAGAAAGTCTGTTACTTGTCTACCAAAATGGGGAGGTGCGCCGTCGCACAGTGGTCCCAAATCCCGAAAAGCTGGCCAAAAGTCGAAAAAAAAAGTTCCTATGTAGAAACTTTTAACTATCGGAATAGCTGTAGAACTACATATAGTATGTATTACCAACATTAGAGCAAGCCATGCATTCACACCTGTTTGTAAAATGTACTTCCTTTGTAACGGTCGACCGCATCACTGCTGAAATTATGAAGCACGAGTGTAAGTACGTTTTTCTAAACACGCTAAAAAGTTTATAGCTTAACATTTTTCAATTCTATAAAATGGATTCTTTTCTTGAAGATGAATACAACAATAATCTGTTGATCAAAATTAATGTTCACAACATGCTAATAAATCAGTTGTCAATCTTATTGACGTAATTTACATGATTGATTTTAGAGAAGTCGTCAGAAAAAAAGCAAAAAGTAAAAAGTCTTGATGGATCTTGCCTCGAAACAAATTGTAAGCTGTTAATTGAATGTTTCTCTAAAACATATCAAGTAGTTGGCTGCCCATAGGTGCCTCTAAGGTTTTTATGGTAGATTTTGTGTAATGATGTCAGAAAAATCAAGTGAAATATGTTGTTTGAAGGAAAATGTAAAAATATCCACCCCTACAACGAATGATACATCAAAAACAGTATACAGGAGTAGGTGGCCATATTTTGTAGTCATATCTTGTTGCGCTACACGACATACGTATGTGGTAAATTCATGAGACAGTTTTGGAAAAAATAGGCACATAACATATGTGTACCTACTTATGAATATAGAAATAATTGGTATATTGTGGTAGATTATCTTCCATTTCTGACTGTTTCGTGAATATAAATGCAGTTTTATATTAAGTAAGTCCGACATTTTGAATCCGCCATTTTGTTTTTCCAAAAATTGCCATCATATTGGTAATCAGCGACTTGAAAAACCCTCATATACCGAGTTTCATGAATATACATGCAGTTTTGTACTAAGTAGTCCGTCATTGTGGATCCGCCATTTTGTTTTTTTGTTTTTTTCTTCAAAAATAGCCTTCATATTGGTAATAAGCGACTTGCAAAATCCTCATACCGAGTTTCGTGAATATAAATGCAGTTTTATATTAATAAGTCCGACATTTTGAATCCGCCATTTTGTTTCTTCAAAATTGCCATCATATTGGTAATCAGCGACTTGAAAAACCCTCATATACCGAGTTTCATGAATATACATGCAGTTTTGCACTAAGTAGTCCGCCATTTTGTTTTTCCAAAAATGCCCTTCATATTGGTAATAAGCGACTTGCAAAACCCTCATATACCGAGTTTCGCCAGAATCAAATAATAGCTTCATATTTTGGCCAGCTTTTCGGTATTTGGGACCACTGTGCGTCGTGTTGTATCCACATTTGTCGTCTTACATTAAGAGGAACGTCATCCAATAATTTGGAAGGTCATTTCCAAAAAACGTAAATAATGGACGGTAAAATTGTGTAAAGTTCTTCAATACTCTCATGCGGCTACATTAAGTCTGTTGGCTATTCTTCTGACACTAGTAGGAGGTTCACCGTCAATCATATTAAGTATTGCTTCTTTTTGAACAATTTATTGTTGCACGGGACGTTCCAAAGTAGCAGCAGGAAACTTGCCTGTCTCTCTTAAACAGCGATGGACATTGCTAAAAACGGTTCTACAAGGTACTCTATGAGTGGGAAATCGCCGAAGATATTCATCAACAGCCATCCGTTCCTTTTCATTACACAGTCCACAAACAAAATGAATATCTTGCGTATTCTTTATTCGAAAAAATTAACATGGTTATAGTTTTCTGTGTGAGGAACTGAAGGTACTCAGGCAGAATATTTCGGGAGAGATCTATTGGAGCCCTCGAAAGTCCCCAAGTTTCCACTGACAAGATACTGGGCTTTATAGAGAACACCAAACTGCTCGAGTGGAAATTAAGAGAATCAATAGGGATGGTACAGTGAGCACCAAGCTCAAGTGCCCACCCTAACTTGAATGAATGAATGAATGAATGAATGAATGAATGAATGAATGAATGAATGAATGAATGTATGAAATGAATGAATGAGAGTTTTGGGCATACGTTCATTTGACATTTCTGTCTCAAAATTGCTTCAGCAACACATCCTTAAACTCTGGCAGTCATGGGACACCTGCATATTGGGTGTTAATTAATTTGCATGTTAGCCGTGGTAATTAGGTACTACCATCACATAGAGGCCAATGGACTAGCTTTGAAGGTAGCCCTCAAGTTTTCCATATACCTTCGCATCCTATAAGGATACCCGAGTTTTGAGGGCGATCCTTTCCAGATGCCGATTCCAGGATAGTGTCTTATCAAATAAGACGCCTATAGGTATTTGACATTATATGCAAACGCAAGCTTTACACCCTGAATAGTAGTTGGTGTCAAATGCACCACTCTCTTCTTATTGATGAGCGGTATTACCGTAGTTTTGTTTGGGTTAATGTTGAGGCTTTCTCTGCAGCACCAACTACAAATAGTGTTAATCATCTGTTGGAAATGTATTAGAATCTTACAGCAATTTTATATATTGTCTCGAATAAGCACCTTACTGACACTATAAAATCATATTTTCGTGCAGAATTTCAAATCTGATAATTGCACTTAGAGATTTTTTTTTATGATGGATAACTTTTTTCCCTACAAAGAAGAATATTTCATGCGATTCCAACGCAATTAGACACACTAAATATCTTAATGCTTTGCATGCGCAAATTTGGCTTTACAGAATTAATTAATAGAATAAAATAATTAGCTACATTCATTGAATGACTTTAACATTAAAACTTATATAAATATTAATAGCTCTGTGTAGTTTATGCAATTCACCTGTTACATAATAGCAAGTAACGGGCAAAATTATATAATTTTGTCAAACCGTAACAAATCAGTAATTTTATTTACTTATATACACTACACAACAGATAATTTACAAACAATTGCGTTTGCGCAATTCAAGTATTATAAAAGTTAAAAATTGCTATAATTTCAAACCGCAGTGAATGTATCAAGCTGACTAATGCTTGTGGCAATATTTCCAATTGGAATCATACGTTTTGTAACTGATGCCTGATTATTTTGCGCAGGGAATTACAAACTCTATATACCTATATTTATACACAAACACGTTTCGCTTTATCCCGAATACAAGGAGTGGGTATAATTTAAATTTCAAATTTCGTTATTATTGCCTAATAAGTATATGCATAAGAGTTAAAAATACACGACATGTATGCACTTACGAGCCTGGACGTATAAACTTGTATAAAGACGAATTTTATCTCATAAAAACGTCTCGAAGTCAGCTTATTGATAAAATTTATGTCTTTTAATAAGTACGCTCCAAACACCTCTTTTAAATTTAATCACAAAGTTAATGTTCCCCAAGTTCGCCGGCAATTTATTGCGGAAGTTTGATATATAGTTATTAATATAATGCGTTCTAACAAAAATGTGTGATATATGTTTATGCTTTACATGAGGGGGAAGTAAGTTGAATATATATGATTATATATTCTATATACTGTATATTAACGATATATATGTCGTTGTACGTACTGATGGTAACAAATAGATGAATTTCTGTATTTTTTATTGTAATAGTTATAACGTATTAGAATGCGTTTAATCGAGAAACTTGTTTGCATAATTCTTTCAATATCTAGTCAATGGTGTACTACCCAGCGATTGAAAGCGAAACTTTGAAACTAGCATTTCTCAGCAAGTTTTATTTCTATTAGATAACTTTCGCTTCCACAGTGTGGGTGTACATGGTTTTATAAACAAACATTCCAAGGCTAAAGGAAAATTACAAATAAAATCTAAGTATTTAATATTCATAGAAACTAATTAAGAAACATTCTGGAAACAATTGCCCTCCTACTATTTACACTGACGTTTGGCAGTCTACCAAAAGCCTTATAATTATAGTTCTGGTTTTATAAAAAATTAGAATGTCAAATTAAGCAATCAGCTATAAAAGAATCACAATTTTGACATCGGGATGTGAACAACACTGTATTGTTGACAATCCAACTACCAAATTTACTTTGGCATTACAAAAATAAATAATAATGAGAAAAGAATATACTTATCAAAAGACTTTTAGATTTACACACGCAGCACGCAGTAATGCAAATGAATAATAATAATAATCAGTAGTATAGCAAAGCAATCGCATATAATTTTGAAGCCGTTCGCATGAACTGCAATCATCATTAATTTATCATAATTAAATCCATAGTTATTTATATTAATTCATTAATATATTTGCATTTCTAGTGATCTGAAGATGGCTGTTGCAAGCAGAAACTGATAAAATATTTATGAACGAAAGAACAAGTTTTTTACTATTTTCACCCTTACAATATTCATCGTTCATTGGATACTTAGAATAGAATATAATTATGCTTTTGTTAGTACCTTACGGGACTAGCATAATGGTTTAAGCCATTTTTAATAAAATATTATGTAGTTACCAAACCTTCGCAACATCTTTTTAAGGTAATTAAAAATCAGAAAGAATTATTATTGCTACAGAACATGAAGAACCATCTGCTTAAAGAACCTTTCCCGTCATACCTGTGGTCGAAAAGCAATTTGCTGGGCGTTATCTTACAACAGCAGATCATACTTTCAAAAATGTAATCAAGTAGTTTTATATAAGTCGATCACCCTCGTAAACAAATTTGATTCCTCTTCGCCACTAATTTTGGCAATAATCCGTCATTACGTCTTTTCTCCTTCTTTTTCTTGGCCGCAAATTCACACAATCTTCACCACCGTCATTATGCTTATTACTTTTCATACCTTACACTCGTCTTTTTAACCATTACTTTCTGTTACCTCGTGCGGCTAAATAATAACCAGTTAAACGAACAATGAGAAAAGGATAAGAGATAGGCGTGAGATGCCCGAGGGACACGGCGTTTAATTGGTGTCGCGGTCGTCTGAGAAGAAGAAATATCCCCGAATAGCACAAGTCATTCCCTTTAATTTATATTTAACATTTAAATTAAATTGGTATTGTTTGAAATGGGTACGTCCATATATGTAGGAGAAATGCCGATACTCGAAATGGTTTATTTCATTATCGAAGAACTGTTGCTACTCTTCCACACTGTAGTTATATGACGCTTTTGAGCGAAGTATGAATGTGAATATAACTTCATACAGGTACCGTTTGCTTCAAATTAAATGGGAATTACTAAAGAATTAAGTTCCCAGCCCTTTGGTTAAGTCTGTATTTAAAGTTGCCACTGTTCTGTATGTAGAGACGTACCTAAGAGGATGAATTATTAGTAGTTTATTACATTACAAGGTTCATTTTGCAAAGAAATAATATAATTACATATTATTTTATTCTCAATTCATCTTGAAGCAGACAGTACAACTTCATAATATTGTGGTGTTAGAGAGCTTACGTAAACACAAACATTCAAATTAGTTAATTAGCATTTAATGTTAGAATTGTTTGTCTAAATTAATGTATTAACATTTTCTTTTGTATTTTGATATTTAATAATAATAATTAAAAAAAAAAAATTAACAAGAAATATTGTTCTTACAATATTAAGTAGAATTATGAAATGTGTGACATGACTTTAAAATATTTTTTTTTGTTTGGCTGTTGATAGAATCAGTTGTCATAGTTTGTTAATTATTAATGTTACATTTTCTTTTGTTTATATAACATTACT
>RXPK01002080.1:0-62911 GCA_004143645.1 Protaetia brevitarsis
GATGTTTGAAATTAGTCTCAGAAAAATTAAATTTGCACGCGAAATAAAACAAATTTCACACAAAAGGTGACCGGAAATTGAAAATTAAAAAAATTATTTCAAAGTTAGTATTTAATTTTCTGTCAGGAACAGTAAATAATATCGGTTGAAGTTTCATGCTTCCTGTAATTGATACAGCCTCGTATTTCCATGCTTACACTAACTATATAATACTACAATTGTCATTTATTTCTTTTGTTCAAGTTATTGTTTTTTTTTTTATGTTCTTTTCTTTCTTGGTGTATATATTATCTTTCTTTTCTTTTGTTGGTTTAAGTGATTGTTCGTTTTTTTCTTAAGTATTTTTTTTTAACTTTAAAAAACACGCGTTCTTATAACAAAATAATAATAATAATTATTATTATTATTATCATCAACTTATAACAATTAGTGAACATTAAAAAAACAAGAATATAACTTACCGAAGAAATTAGGGAAAAACCCAAGTTCAAAGACATTTCTAGAAGAAAAAAACATCCAGCCAGAACACTTATCAAGTGCTGAAAAGCGTAGAGAGCAGCTAGGAGGTATCATTTGAAAGTGACCAGACGACAGGATACTCTGAAGATTCCACCGTCAATAAGGAGGCAAACCACGGAATAAACAGGCCTGTACCCTTCATTTTCGCGTGGTAAAAAGAGTTCAGAATTCATATCTAAAATGATATAAAACAGTTAAGCGAAACCAAACTATCTTAATATACTCAGAATTATTCAACTACATAAAAAATACAAATAATTCTATACTATTAATTTAGTCTTATCCTATGCATTAAAAATTCCGTCATTACTATCATAATCTTAAAAAACGACAACAATCTTATAATGAACAATTTAAGAATCTGAAACATAGTATGTATTTCTATTAAAAGTTCAGGATCATCATTTTAAACAATTTTAAACAGTTAAAACTGAGTTTAAAGGTTAAGTTGGAACTAGAATTTTGTAAAAGAGTTAAAAAATACCTATTAATATCCAGTATTCACTTAAAATTTGTATTTAACAATCCCCATTTATTTGGTTTACAACATACAAGTTGAAATTTACCTAAGAGTAGCAGTTTTCCTTGATAATCGGCTGTTTCTTTAGACAACACTTTTCTGTCAACCATCATTTGATTTGGTGGCAAATACATACCTCGTTCAAGCAGATAAACAGGAATTTGTACAGGTCACACTGTCGAAAAGTCACAATTTGAAAGGCGCCAAAATACGTTAACAACCCTGAGATTAAAAATTTATTGACGAATTTTTCTGAGGCAGTTTGCAGCCTTTGCAAAGACAATCGCTATCGATGTCTGTTGGCAAATTTCAATTCTAAGGCATTTACTAACCAACCTCCGTGAGAGACGGGCGTGTCTCTATGATTTTTTTTATAAAATTTAACTGCTATTTTGATAAAATCCTATTTATTCCGAATTCCAACCTAAAAATTATAATTATTTTTAAACAAAGTTTATCGTAGTAATTTTACCCCCATTTTTACCTACGTAATTGTTGAGTAAATTTCCTCCAACGACGATTTTCCCGAGACATGTTCCTGTCCTGCGCCATTCTCCGTACCTAGAAGTACGAGAGCCCCCATTCGATGCCCTGACCAAACCTGCTGCTCTGATGTCTATTGATTTACTCCTCCCAAAGGTATTCTGTGGCAATATCAACCTAAAAATAAACGCATTATATTAATTCGTATCTAAATTTTAATATACTTATAAGAAATTTTATTTTAATATGTTCGAGAAATTAGTTAGGAATTTTGTAGGAACTACGCACAAACGAATACCCAGTAATTTTTACCATCAAATGTTGCACATACTGATTTACCCGTAAACAAAGCATTGAATTACACATATGAATGTCTAGAAAACGCGGAAATTTTGAAGATTAATTTTAAACGTATTTATTTCTATTGTAAAAGTGGAATTATTAATTAAAAACGTAATTATTATTTCATAAGCGAACTCATTTGACTCACCTGAGATATTTACTTTCTTATTTACGTTGTTTTCTCACTGCTTTACATATAGAACCATTTATTAAATAAAACCACATTTGTTTGCACTTAAATGTTTTTTTTATCGTACAATATCGATTATAATTTATGTACCAGAATCTCATGCGCATTATTTCATTAAACTAAGCACTGTGAATATGAATATTGGAGAAGAAGACATTTGAGCGACATTCTCCTAAAGCATCTTTAGTCACACTAAAGATTAATAAGGATATCTATCTACTCGTAATTTTTTTAATGCTAGCGCGTACTCTAGACTGTTGCAGTCAGAAATTCTCATCTCGCAAGCCATCTGACATTTGAGAGGATGTTCAAAATTGGATTTTTTTTTTACTTTCATTAAAGAATTATATTCGAACAAAATATTTTTTTTTATCCTGGCTGTGTGCCATCTTGTAGCATTACAATATAATATATGAATAAAGTTCAAAATGTTTTATTTTGAGTCGTATATCGAGATCAGTACCGTCAGTCATCTCTAAGAATTGAGAAAGTCCTTTAAAATTTGCAATTTTAAAATGTGTAAAGTTCTTAGTTTTTTAAATTTTAAGTTTATGACGTCATCAATGTTTTCCAGACTGATATTATGTCAAAAGGCCAAAACTGTAGTTTTGTTAATCAATGTACATTGCTCCGAACTGCAATTATGTGTTTTTTAATTATTTAAACATATATATCATTCTAAGGACTTGAAGTGTCTTGACAGTTTTTTTACGATGATTTAAAATTTTAATTAGTAAATTCTGATGTAGTGCGGTGTGATCGAATATTTATATGTCCGTTGCTTGATTTATTTCATTCTGGCAATACCCTGTCCCAATACGTTTCCCTACCATCCCCAATTTAAAATAATAGCTCGAACATTTCTAATAACAAACTCCAAAAATAGCAACGCATTACTTTAATTAATATCGCTTTAAATTTCGTTCATGCTCCAGCTAGCACGGCGGGCTATTAATATCGAACCCAAAACGCGCCCAGCGTTAATTATGCGTACGGCTCGTATGATATCCTACGCGGTGATATTAAATTATGAAATTTATTCTAATTGCAGATCGATCAGCGTAAATTACTGCCCGGGAAAGCGAGCTTCTCTATAATATATATACAATGTGTATCTATGTGTGTTGTATGCAGTAAATATTATAATTTATCGTGTTCCTGCCGTTAATTTATTGTAATTGGTGGGACGCGGGGAGAGAACGCCCTCCATGCATGTATGTATATGAAATATCATATGTTGCAGCGTTCCAATCAGCGCTTTGTGAATAAAATATTGAAATTTAAATTGCGCAGGGAAGCACAACTTTTAAAATGTGATGGGAAAACTAATATGTGTGTGCTGCGACTGGTGAACAGGCAATTTGCATCCATGATTTTGATTATTCCTCAGTGAATTAAATAGTGGCTTCTAAGAAATATTAACGAATATTTCACAACGCTTAGATGAGTTGTGGTTGCTATTAACATGAAGCCTGGAGCGTGAAAGATGCGATATTCCAGTTATTCCATATGAAACGCCTCAATTCAAGACCACTTGTGTTTTAAACTATATACAATAACACGATTATATCCAAGTGCTTCTCACAAAACTTGGAACTTCCGGAGTGTTTTTATAGAGGGCGTTGCTAGAATCATCGAACATAAAATAGCAAAAAATCAAAACAGTCTGGATTGTAGTTACAGAGAACTGGAGTGATCGAGAATTGGAACTGTTTGGAATCTGTTTATATATTTATTTATAATTGATCAACCGTTTGGAAGTTCCTTTGGGTGTCTCTTAGATGGCGTATGACCTAAGTAATATAGATTATGCCCTGTACAACAGATACTCAAAGATGCTTGCAAACAATTGAATAACCATAATAATAACGCCAACCAATTTAAGTTGGCGTTCGTTAGAAATCGTTTATATAAAATTGAGCAGTTGACAGTATTGATAGATTCAAAAAAAAATGACAAGGATTATTACGATTCGTGCGGAGCAGAAATTTCATCGGACTGGCAAACGATCACTTTGGCGTTCCTCAGGGCTCCACGCTTGGGCCGCTTCTGTTTTTGTTATATATCAATGACTTGCCTGAAATCATTGATGGACTTGCCGTTTTATATGCAGATGACACCACCTGCACAGTACGTGAGCGAACCTGCCAACAAATTAAAACTAGACTCGAAGCTAACCTAAAATCTATTCAAAATTGGTGTACATATAATAATTTAAAACTGAACGCAAAAAAAAACTAACATTGTTATCTTTAACTCAAATCCAGACGCATTAACGATTGAATGTAATGATGAAAAACTTACTTGTGTTGACCGTGCGCGCTTTCTCGGAGTGTTGGTGGACAGTGACTTGTCTTGGAGATCTCACATTGACGATTTGGGGCCGCGAGGCTGGGAAGTTTCTGTTATAGCCTGAGAGTGATTTCGCAAAGTGTGGGCCTTGCCACCGCGTTGAAGGTGTACTACTCCTGTGTCCAGTCCCGTCTTCAGTATGGGATTATTTTTTGAGGTACTTCTGTGGAGGTCAACCGAATCTTCGTGCTTCAGAAGGCCTGTATCAGAGCAGTCTTCAAATTAAAACATAGAGACTCGTGCAAAGTAGTGTTTAGCGAACATAATATACTTACCGTGGCTGCCCTGTATATTTTAGAGTCTGCACTTTTTGTAAAAGAAAACTACGCAGAATTGTTCCATAAGTACGAAATTAACCACGAACGCAACACACGTGGAAATTTTAATGCACACTTGCTCCCGCCCCAGACGCATCTGACGAAGGTGCAAAAACAAGTACTATGGCAGTGTATCAAAATTTACAATCACTTCAGTTTTAAAACAAATGCCATGTAAGCAATTTAAAACAACATTAAAAAAATATTTATACAAACAATCCTTTTACAACTTAAATGAGTTTTTTACTGCACCTAGTATTCTATAATTGTTTATTTTATTTATATTTGTAACATTTTGTGTATTTGTTATTTTTGTGTTTCCGATGGATTTATTATTATTATTATTATTCTTATTATTATTATTATTAACAAAGTTAATTTAAATATATCTCCGGTTTCTTCTTAAAAAAAAAAACTCCCCCAACGTTTTAATAATAGAAAAGCGTTACAATACGTAAGCAAGGCTGCAACGTTCTCGTATATGATGCCATTAGAATGATCGAAAATCTTACGTGCTGGACGTAGCAAGATACAATATAAAAATAAATAAATATATAATGTAATGATACACTTAAGGAGTTTAATATTTAGATGTTAGAGCAAAATAGGATTTGTTATAAATAGAATAGGTGGGTTCAATTATAAACTGCCATCGCAGGGCAATGCGAACTGCAGAGTCCGTTGCAATATCTGTTTATATGGTGAACGCATTACAGTTAACTCAGCAATTTTCACTGCTTTATTTTAGTTACCTGGTCTTAACGCTTCGGCAAAGAGACAACGGTGTTCCAAGCTGAAGTTGCTCCAATTCACCATTGTGTCGGAGAAACAGAAAGATGGACCGAGCCAAGTAAAGCGTCGCTATCTTCTCTGACAGTCAGTCCACACCTAAAGCGATTAACTCGATAGGTGCTGATTTGGGACTGCATAAGCGCCCTAAATGAAGTGAGCATTCAACGGGAATTAAGTTTGGCCTGGGTTCCTAGCCACTCGGGCGTGAGAGCCGACCAGGCGAGGTTCGTCAAAGTCATTCGTTGGAGCTGGCCCTTTTTTCGGCAATACAAAATCGCAAAGTAAAAAGTCCATCAATGAATGGATACATAACCAGTCCAGAGAGCGGTGGCACAAAACACCCGGAACAAAGACAGGCAAAAGAGTTCCTAAAGGAGCCTAATGTCACGAGAGATCTACTGAATAAAGACAGGAAGACTGTCGGAATGATAATAATATGCATATGTACAACATAGGCCTGGTAGATGATGTAACCTGCAGATGCCAAGAGGAGGAAGAAACACCCGTTCATGTGCTGTGCCAATGTGAAGAAGGCCTGGCGAGGTGAAGGTGTTCAGTTATGGGCGTGGAGGACCCCACAGCTAGCAGCTACACAAAGAAGCCACTCTCAAAGATGATAAGTCTAATTAAGAGGGCATAATTAGAGAGCGTCTTCTAGGAAAAATGGAATCACAGTAGATCTGAAATGCTCGCGATGAAATAGGTCCATAGGCCATTAGGCCATCCTAATCTGATCTAATCTATTCTACCTGGTCTTGATCTAGTTAATATATCTACAATTAAAGTTATATTTCTGTCTCTTCTATTTACAAAGATTAAATCAATTTATGTGTGTCATTATACTACCGAAAGGAAAAATTGGTTTTAATTGGTTACTCGGTTGTAGTCCTTAAACTAAATAGTGTGCATGGGGATTATACAATACAGGAATGTTATTATTTTATAATTAATTTTTAAGTCCTTAAATAAATCAGTTTATTAAAATTAATTACATTTTAAATAATGTCATATAGTGTAGCCGTATTGTTTAATGCTGAAATGTTGTGGTTGTAACTGATTTAAAAGTTATTTCTAAATATATCGATATAACACTTTTGATAATAATAGTAAAATTTGCGTGTTGTGTCTATGCAAATATCTTTAAATATTTTTATGTTTTTTTCTGTTTTTCTTGAGTTAGCGGCTTATTTTTATAATGAATAATTTTTTTTTAATCAATTAAAACTATTAATTAACGTTTCGACAATCTATTTATTCTTGTCTTCTTTAGAAATTTTTTTCTATAATTCAATTTTTTATACATTTAAAGATAACACCAGGACACTTTAAAATTTACATGTTCTTAGTAATTACAAACAATGTTATTTGTCAAATACAAACTTAAATATTTTGATACATTTGAGCATATTTTTCTGTAGAAGCTCGAAACCTTTATCATGGATGTAATTTCACCAAACATATGATGAGATTTTATCCGTATCTGCAGCGTCCGTAAGGTTATCTGTAAATCTGTAAGCAATAATACATGCTTGCAGTTTTACAAATAATCTAACAGGCGCCACAGATGTGTATAGAATGCCATCATTAGTATACAGTGTTTCAATTTATACATACGTCCGGCATTCTTCAGGGTTTATGTTCGGTTCACTTTGGTTTAACTCAGCCAGCTTAAAGTAAATTTCATTTTATTAATAAAAATAACAAAAACAGATAATCAATTTTGTATAGTTATAAAGATGTAGTTTATTGCAAATCATGCATCCGTGACCTTTTCCTTGCCGTTTAACATAAAACAACAAAGGTTTGGTGAGAACTCACCCTCTGGAAGCGTGTCACCATAACTAAAATCGATTATAGAATAATTTTGTATTTTTACCGTTATTTCGCGATCCAAATATTTTTCATACTCTGATGTCACAACACAGTAGATATTTTCACACAGGTCAATGGTTTGATGTATATTCGTCATCTTAGTATGAGTATTTAGTTAATTTTTATTCGTATCTACTACCGCCTTTTAGTAGAGGAAACATTCCGATTATTGTTCTCATTATTATTGTTACATTTGGGGTACATAATTCCTAGCCGTAATGTTATTATAATCATCACGATGAATTTTATTAATTTATTACTGCCATTATTACCCGAAAAATTGTAATATCTATTTTGTTAGAACCCTTATCGTAAAAATAGTGTGTATAGATTCAACTTTAAATTGTATCACTAACAGTTATTTGCACCAGTTTTCCCTAATAACAAACTTTGTTAAGTAGAGGCGCATCTTAAGGTAACCTTAAGGTGAATATGTTTTGTACCGTCGAAACTAGGAACAAAGCTTAGCTAAGTATTGAAAACGGATGGCAACAGTGTCAGACAGTGAGAAAGTGACTTGTAACTTGTAAGTTTTTGACAGAAACACACAGAAAGGAGAATATTGACTTTTAATTCTTGATACGAGTTTTCGAGTTTTCATTATTGTTGTCAGGTCAGTCCCAGGAATATTAACAGCTGATTCATAAAAGTAACACTATTATTGCTGAAAATTTGTTGTTTAATTAGATAAAACATAACAAAATGTATGCATTCGTGGTCATAGGAATTATTATTTCGTCTTAGGTTACATGGTAAACTTAAAATAATTTTTTATACCTACTCACACATCAAGGATATTCAATTTCAGCTTCAAACAGGTTTAGTATAATTAATGTTGTACATTTGGTTATCCTAAATCGCCGGAAAAATTGAAGTTCGTCAAACGTATGAAAATATTCTGCCCTTTCATTTACTTGTCTAGGTATACCACAAAAAATTATATTTAACTCGTCCAATTCATCATCATCTTCAAACATTATGTTATTTATTAAGATATTACGTGCCATTTTGTTCAAAAAATGTACAAATGATAAATATCCCCACAACAATAAATAAAACACCTCGAAAACACCGTAATACAGCAAATAAAAGTTTTCTTGCCGCAATACTTGTCACTTGAAACCAAAAGTGAGGTTAACTGGACCTTAAGCCGGGCAAATTTTCGGCTTGTTTTGAATAGCACTTCACTGATCCTTAAACAGTGGTGCAAAACGAAATCATAGTTTAGGATCTACTTAAGTCTTAAGTTGAGCTTAATTATAACCCGTGCAAATAGCCGTAATTGCTATAAGTTAATATTAAACTAAGACATGAAATTTCTTTGTTTCAGGTACAGAGAGCATGGCATCCTCATATGAATATACATCACCTACAAAATACGTACATTTAATGTGGATATTTGTAATTTTAAGTAAGTATCTGTGGACAATGAAACACTATTTCTACTAAAAGAAAAAACATCAAAGGGAAACCTCTTAAAGAATTAATCACAAAAATGCCCCATGACCGAGCACATAGCTCATTGTAGGAATCACACACCAGCAAAAGCAATAAAAGGGGCTGAGCTAGGATCCAGTCTATGGACACATTATACATTTTTTAATAGTTCAAGCTTTTCAATATTAACCCTATGTCCGGTGTTATTTAGGTATTGTGCCATACTCGATGATTCAAGGTCCTCATAGCCATAACGTTCTAAGTATTCCTTAAGCCTGGTATCTATTGCACATTTTGTCTACCCAATATAAACTTATTGCAATAGTCGCATTCAGTTGTATAAATATCCAACCTTAATTCCTTGTCACTCAGTTTGCCTATTTAAAAGGTTTCTCAATACATTTCGCGAAATAAATAGACCGTTCCTGGATCGATAGAACGATTGTATGTATATATTTGTTGCTTCGCTATTGATCGACATGCGCACAATATATTCTACGAAACGATATTGCCCTCCATAAATCACACGTCTCGATATAAAATTTAAATGATCTACTACCACAATTTCATAGATCAAACGATTCACAACAACAACCTACATACCTTACTTATCGTACAGATGCGCACATGACGGGTATATTTCTTCGGGCAGTATTATTACCTCCATTTTCCAATACCTCTGCTGCATACATATAGATCCGCAGCGTATGCATCAGACGTAAAAAGAGCTGCATACCAAACGAGGAACGTCTGTTGCTCGCGTCCTCTGCCTCTGCTCCGGTGTCCTACGGTAGTGTGCGCGTTGCCCGTTGGCTGTCGCTACGAGACAACTTACGAATCGCACAGAAATTGCATCGGCTCGGTGCAACTAGACGACGTTGAATTTTTATCGGCGCATACGTCCGAATCTGCATCAATTGGCGAGGAACTGCCACCATTGGTGTGAGGGTAGGGGGTTGCACATCCCTATGAATTCAGGTGGAAATATAGAGATGCCTAGGCGACGTCTCGTGTGCATACTACGTAAGTTCTGGCGTAGTTTATTAAATTTGGGTGATTTTCCGAACGTCATAAATACGAATTCCTGTACAATATTGATGTTTGTGTATGCACTGGGGTGGTTCCGAATACATATTCTCATGGCCTGATCGATAAATTGATCTAGGTTTCCTCACGTACCACAGCAGGAATTATATGCCTCATTATTATTCACTGCCGTTAATTAATAATTCAAACTAATTACTAGATTAGTACGGGTTTATTATGATCAAAATAATAAAAATTGCTGAAAGATTTATTTTACCTTTCAAAAAGCTATTGAAACAACAATTGAATGAATAATGTTTATTTATATTTATATTTTTTTTCCTTTCGTGAGATAGCGGCTTATATTTTACCTTTATTATTTTTTTTTTGTGAGGGTTCATAATGATACAATAAAATTGTGTTTCGCCAATTTTTTTATATTATCTTCTTCAGACATTATATTTAGTATTATAATACACCTATTAAAAAAAAACCATACAGGGATTCTCACGTTAGCTTTTCGTTAGAAGTTTCCATGGTTAGGAAACACTTAGAATTCTGAAATTTTGGACTTTAGAGTTAGTTAAAATACTTTCTAATTTTAAAATATTTTCATGGTCGTTCCACTTCCGGTTATACCGGAAGTCGCCATTAACTCCCTGCTCTTGAAACACTTACCCAATTCCAGCGCTGCTGCTATAGTTGAACTCCGTGAATAAGTTTGAAAATAAGCCAAAACATTCGCCTCGTTATCTTCATTATCTATTAAGGGCTTTGGGCAATATCGAGTTGCCCTCACACTCCCAGTTGCCATAAACCGAGCTTCGATTCTTACGAATGCTCCGGGAGTCATTGTTGGTAGGTCCGGATATCGTTCGTTAAATAATCTGCATGTTCATCTAACAAAATCATTAATGAAATATTCTTCTATATTCTCCATTATAAACTGCACTTGAGAAAGTTAACAAAATCACTACAATTGTAAATTGATCCCTCATGAATCTGTGGGCTTAATCTGCTTTCAAATAAAATCAGCATTGTTTCAATTCCTGTCAAAATTATTTTGGTGTTTTTCTTTGGCCTTTGATAGCAAATATGGAATAACAAGAAAACCGTTGGAAATAGATATAGCGAATCGATGCAGAATTGAATTCTACATCCGATTATATAACAATATACAGGGTGTCACATTTGAGAAAGCCAACTTTTTCAACTTTGAAGATGATGTAATTGGTCATCAAATTTTTGACACCCTGTATGCAATAAATAAATTGTCGATGTCGATTTTTAAAGTACCATTATTGTACTTTCATCCACACTAGAAGCGCTTATCACCAGTTTAAAATGGGTGAAAGGCGCCAGTATTGAAAATTAGCTACATATTTCAAATTTTCAACATAATCAAGATATCTCAGAAACAAATGAAAATAGGTGTCGGGAAACCAGATAGAACACATTATGAAATCCAAAAAACAGCAATCCGAAAATGAGATAATATACCTTGGGTTCCATTTAAAATAAGGCCGACTTCCGGTATAACTGATTCATCATATATGATTAACAACCTAGCGATTAAAAAGTTATCCAATTTCAGGGATCTAGTTGTTGTATTCGATGCTTGTCTTATCTTCTTGCCACACATTGAGAACCTTTGTTCACGAATGTTAAAAGCATTGGAATTTGTCATTCGTTCGTCCAAGCACTTCACTGATTGTGCCACTTTAAAAACTCTTTATTTTGCATTTGTTGTTAGCTCATTAGAATATACTTCACTTATTTGGTCGCCCTATTATCTGTGTCATGAGGCTTCTGTTGAACGTGTACAGCGTAAGTTCCTTAAATTTCTTTCATTCCGAATCGATGGCATTTATCCTCCAAGGGGAATTGCTTATACTTATCTGTTGGAGAGGCATGATATACAATCTCTGGCTGAACGACGTGAAATACACAGTGCCTGATTTATTCAAAAACTGGTTCATGATCGTTGGATTCATCTCATTTCCTATCTCTGGTTAATTTCCATGTTCCCCGACCATCTGCTCGTTTTTCTGTGACTTTTGCCTGCCAAGGGCTACTACGAATATTTTCAGGAATGCGCCTATTAACCGGATGCTCAGAATAGCAAATTCATATTTTACCGATATTTTCCACTAATCTAGATAAACTATTGCCGATTTTTTTTGTCCTCATATATTGTAAGGTAATTTTATGTTGTATTATTATTATTAAATTTAAGCAATTCTCATTAATGGCTTATTTGTTAATGACACTATTTGTAACATTGTATTTTTCTTGTTTTTCTCTGACTGGTTCTCTTACCTTGTTAGTTTATATCTTGTATTATTTTAATTAATTAAGAATTAATTATAAATTAATGTGCTTGTTGGATATTTCTGAATATATTTACCCTGTAACTGGTTCTCGTTGGGTAATAAAGAATATTATTATTATTAATGAATGGCTACCGTGAGAAACCTTGCATACTTACAATTATATTTAGTTTATGTCACAACTATTTTAAAACTTATATATTTTTAAAACTAGATATTTCTCTTATCAAAATAAATGATGATAAATTGATTTTAAACCTACTTTTTATAAAAAAGATATGTGGTTGATTATTTAGCTTGTATTCCGGAAGATAAAATTTCACAATTTGACCAACACCTCAATGACTTTCACGCCAAAGTACGCTTTACACGGAAATTAGAAGAAAAAAAAATACCGTTTGAATTATTTAGATCTTACCCTTATCCAACAAATTACAAAATATTAGCAAAATTGTATCAAGAACCAACATTTTCTGGTCGGTATTTAAATTATCATTTTGCTAAACCTTTTATCTTGTAATTCGCACAAAAAAGTCATTTGTGAAATGTGTTTTCACGCGCTTAGTAAAATAATTATTACATTGTATATAATGCAGAAAATTATTACATATAATATACCCGATTCACCATGGTAAAATTACTGTATTTTTCTGTAATGTATAGGACTAAAGAATTTATCCCCTTCAGTAAGTGGATTCAGTAATCTTATCTCCAAAGCTGCGACTTTAATCTCCAGGATGCGATCTTTATTACTGTAAAAATCATCAATCTTTTGTTCTTAGAGCTTTACGCAAATTTTGTGTAAAACAACTATAGCATTAAGAACAGGATTTCAAATGTTTACAGTCCCTTTTCTAACACCAATATTACAAATGTATACACTATGCCAACATTCCATTGATATATACATAAGATCTAAAGCTATTTGACATCATTCTTCGAGTTAAAAGCGATGTAGCAGACCTTACATCGGTATGCTAATCCCTCAAACCTATATTATAGGCAATATCAATCAATCTCAGTCACGGATCAAAGGCCGATTAAAGCTGAGGGTATCTCGGATAGCCATTTTAGCAGCCCAAGTTAAAGGAAAGGCCAGAAGCCCGTAATTGATCATAGCAGACGAAATATATACAGACCCCGCGGTGAACCATGTGATTTAATGCCGCAGGGACTATTTTGCGTTGTAAATGATGGAGGTCGGTTATTGTTAAGGAAATTATAGCGGTGGGTGATATTGACGTTAGTTAGCTGTGAATGAATATAGGATGTGAGATGTTAAATGTTTATTTTTGTGGAAACAAACACGTATTTAAGTTCTGATAGTAGATGAAAAGGTAAAGTAAAGGTAGCTTTGTTGTTTATTGGAGTTGTTTTGTAAAATAAAACTTTACAGAAAACATATAGTACTGCAGCCTTGCTTGCAAAATGGGGTTGGTTTAGGAGAAAAAAAAGGTTTGTTTAATCTTGGTTGCGCTAAAAACTATAGAAAACTTTGTTTTAGTAAAAATAAACTACTAATGTAAATGAAGACTAAATAATAAAGTCTAAAAAATAATTTAGTCCAACAAATAAATTGATTGAAATCTATCAAATTGCTGCAAAAGTGTGACGTTGTGGAGGAATGTTATTCAAAGCGAACGTGACTTTTGGTTTATTTCTGGACAAAGCTTCGGGATCTGGAATACATCTCGATACTTCCAGGCATTTATATCTATTGCCGTTTTGTACAATCCCCGTTGAAATTTTACCGAATCAGAAGGTGTTCTAGTCTCTGATAGGGATTTTTACGTACCAAACATCACATTGACATGGGATCTTCAACTTTACAAGAAGAAGAATCATTTTTATCTACAATTAAACTATTAAACGTCTGTGATGTGAATGTCAAAGATGAAAACTGTTCAACCACCAACACTGTAAATACGGCTCTTATTACATTATTACGCACTTTGCTTTCAGGAAAGTGAGTTTCTAGAAGGAGGAGAGCTCTTTCTTCTTTATTTTCAGTGAAGTTTCCATCTGGCTCATTATAGTGCTATTCCTTTGTCGATTCTGCCCTTCGCCATCACTTTGTGAAGTTGTGAAGCGGCAGGTGTTGAATCAATATCCTCTGAAGCTGTCCTTAGCTTTCCTAATAGCTTTGTTGTGGGAGGTAAGCTTCTCGGTGTAGCTCTGCCAGTTTGCATCACGTTTGGCCTTATTAAAGAAATTCCGCATAACGGATCTTAACTTTAACAGATGACTATCCCACCAAACTGTGTCCCAACATTTTTTACTCTGGTGAATAGGACAACTCGATCCGTATGCATCGAGTATGGCCTGGTTCACTTCTTTGACATTGTTTTCCAAATCCAGATGATGCCTAGCTCTTCTAGCTTAGATGACCTTTAGATTGCTGCTCAGATTGGTTCTGTGATTGTCTCAATCAGTTTTCCTGGAAGTCCTCTGGAGTGGTCGCTTTGGAGTCTCCGCCTCTAGTCTGAAGAAAACCATCCTGTGATCAAAAAGAGAAGGTTTACTTGATGCCCTCCAGTCTTTCAGCAGATCTTTTAAGTTCTATGTATTAAGTGAAATATCTAGCAATTCCTCCTTTATCCTTGCTATAAAAGTGGAGGTATTCCCTATATTGTGTACGAGTAAGTTATTACTGAAAATATACTCTGAGAGTTACTCACCTCTCTGATTGGTTTCCTTCCCAAAACAGTGTTGTGTGCGTTAGCGTCACACCCTATGAGTAGTGGTAACTTTCTCTTCTAGCACTGCTCCATTAAGCTTTGCAGCTCGGCGCGTGGTACAAGCCCATCTTCTTCTCAAAGTAACATCAAGCTATTATGATTTCTTGACGTTTTTCTTTAAATTCGAGGTATGCTCAAAGCGAGGCGAAGTCTCTCGTCATGAATTCTGGAAAACAAAAACTAATTAATATTTTCTCTAATTAAGATACATACTGTAGGTATACTGGTATTGTCACATATTACTCTATTGCCTTCACATGCGAGTCCTCTTACTTGTTCTCTATAAACCTAGGGTTCTTGGATTAGTGCCATACTGAGATTTTTTTGTGAATGTCCTGGAGATAACAGCGGAAGCTCCTTTAGCGTGGTGGACGTGCGCTTTGTCAATAGTAATGCCCGCCATCTCGCTGTTTAGGTGTCGGTGGTATTGGCCTCATCAGTAATGCTTTTGTTGTTTTTTCTCCCTCTTCTTGCCCTATCTCTACAATGGCGTCGTTAGAATTCTACTTATCGGCTTGCCCCCATCGAAACCAACGATAACTCAAGTAGGCCAATTTTTTCTTATTTAATAAATTTCTTTTGTTGTTGCATTAAACTTCAATATTTATCAAAATAATTAATACTTCTCACTTTAGATTCCTTATCATTTTAATTCATTTATATAACCTCTAGTGAGGTTACAGTGTTTAACCTGGATGGTGTTGCCTGTTACCTTGACAATTTTAATTCGTGGCAGCTCGTTTTAAGTGCAGACATAAATTTAAACATTCTTTACAGAAGATAGATCAAAGTTTTACTTTTATTTTCGAACAATTGTATTTGGGATCCAGATAAGTGGCATTCTTTCGTATATTTTAGCTTATACCGTAATAATCAGTAACATGACCAACTAATTTTTCCAACTTATGCTTGGTTTGCCTGAAAGTACTGCTGCGATACCTTGTGTCAATATAGTACAACATATTGTCGTAATTTTGGTAGCAGCACGATTTAATTACATTTTCATTATTAGAGCTCGACTAATTCACATTTTTCTCCTTACTAGAGCTAGGCCAATTTATGTTTTCTTTTTTTTTTGTTGTGATTTAATCATAGCTTGGGTTATATTATAAATTCGATACATAGCTAGATATTTATTTAATATTTTCACATAATTTTAATTTTTCATGTTTAACTTTTGTGCACTTTTGAATTATCGTACTGAATTGTGGTGATTTTATGTTTTGTCGTTTCTTATTGCCGATATTCACGATTATACAACACCTAAGCAAGTCTTGTCGTGTTTCAATTTCGTTTATTTCTTCTGATTTTCCTTCTTTAACACCCCGTAGTTTTGGGTTTAAGCGAAATACATCGTACCGTAGAATGGGGATACTTCGATCATTTTTTTTTCTTTAAAGCTAAATATCTTTTTTGTTGGTAAAGATAAAAATTAAAAAAGACAACTCTAGCATCGGGTTTTGGTGTGCTACCGATTACTGAAATATGAAAAAAAATATATCCAGTAGTTGTTGAGTAAAATATAAAAAACTGCGTGATCAAAGTTATACGGAAAGTGGGGATACTTTGATCATCTGCGTATTTTCAACGAAATACCATAGTATTCTCATCGTTTTTAAAATTTGGCTTTAAGAATAAATTATGTCTTTTTTTTTAGCTTTTATAGGCAAATTTAGAGGGTGGGGGGGGGTGGTGATCACCCCAACATTTAAAAAATAAATTTTATTTCTTAAAATATTTAAAAAAATTAATAGTAAAATAGTAAAAAAATAAATAGTATTTGGCCATCATGCGCATATCGAACAAGGTTAAAGGAAAGCCCCAGTCTCCGCATTTTGCTGCTGCTTGAAGAATTGCTTGTTCCTCCTCGTCATTAAACACTGGAGGTCGCCCCCGTTTTCGTCCATGCTTTCCTTTGAATTTATTATAAAAAGTGCCAAATGGAATTTTGTACTGGTCGGATGCTGCTCGAATGCTTAAGCTCCCATTGGCTGTTTTCTCAAGAACTTCTTCCAATGTTTCTGGCAAATAATCTGTATAAGAACGAGATCCAGCTATTCTTTTGTGTTTACGAGCCATCTTCCGCAAGAAAAACAATATTTTTTACATTTAAAACCCCTTGTTGTGATCAATGTTACCGCATACCCCCTGTCAAAGTTACCCCAGTCATCAAATATAATTCTTACACCACTGTTTCCACATATATGTCTGATTTAATTATATAAGCAGTTGCACTAATAGTCAAACAAAAGCATAAAATCAAAGGAATTAAAAATTATCTAAAACTTACCTTTGCAGCCGGAAAGATATTTCACTAAGAGAAAACCCGTAAAATAATCGCTGACCTTGCGTCACACTTCTTCCGCGTTCGGCAGTCGACTGAACCGCACATGCGCCGAATTTCGCTTACATAACCATGTAAGTGTAAACCTGAGTGGGAGAAATTAATCACGTTCGACAACTAACAGAAAGAGAAGCTTTTTTGTATTAAGTGATGATCAAAATATACCCGAAATTTAAAGTATCCCCATTCTACGGTAGATGTTTTTAAACCACAGTGGCCCCTTTTTACCATCTCTTCGTACCACTCCATCTTCACTGCAGCTAATATGCTCACCATAAGCGAAGTATACAGTAAGTCAGACTTAGGTGGAAAATTAGAAAAAAAAAATTAGAGTTTCTTTTACGCTTCGGGACCGATTTTCAAAGAAAGGCGTGACAAGAGGATTGCGACATGGACGCGATACACCGATAACTGACTTCACCGTTAAATTATAATACATTTCGAAAGATTCCGTTAAAGAAAAATATTATTTTGTTTCTTTTCGTTTCTTTGCGTAATTGCGAAAACTGGATTTCAGAAACAACGATGTGCTATCCAGCAGGTTTAAGTTTGCTTGTTGCTTAAAGAATTATTACTTCGAGGTTGTTTTTACTCCAGCTAATTGTCCCCATGATAATTCCGTGAAAGCAGAAAATTAACTACGTCATTGCCTGGACTCATTTATCTCGCACGCTTAAATCCAGGCATTAATACAGGAAGTGCAGCGAAAGGACATTACGGAGACACCGAAGCATGGATCCGCAGTTTCCACTTCCCGCGGCAATCCCACTGGTACGGGACTAAAGCTCCCCCTTACCCCCTCCCGTCGTCGTGTTACGGCCACCACGCGTGTCATCTGCGCGTCTATCGCTAAGTATAGAACAACAGCTTCGGTGACGACGATGTGCAAACAGCTAGATGACGCGCGGCCAATGTATCCATTATGTGCTCCTCCCGGGTAAATAGCCCGGTTCCAGAGCGCGGAATTGTCGCGTAATGGGCGAACTGTGTTTCAGCCGGCGATAATACCCTTGGAACGCGCGCACTTAACCTTAACAAGAGCCCGCTCAAGATAATCCAATAACTGGAGTCTCTGTACGCGCTCCGGTCTCTATGGCACATCCTCGCATGGTCGGCTCCGCTTTTAAAAGGACGATCCCGACGGAAAGAAAGGGGTTTAAACATTTTAGAAGGTCGGATGCCATTAGAGCCGAGCGGTTAGCTGCTGGAAATCGGAAGCCTGGCTCATGCGAAATTCCTGGAATAGATTTCTTGATGCTTTTAGCATTACTAGACGAGAAATAATCGTCGGTTGGGTTCACCAACACATGTATAATAATCTCGTTATTGTTAAGCATTAATAGGAAGTGAAATTACAACACTAGCCGACACGATTTTTATAACTGATTTTACACTCTAAAATTTTAGTATTTTACATTGCTTTAAACATAAAAACTCGTATTCTAACATAGGGTATCACCTCACATTTTCAATACAATATTTTCATCTGTTTCTACTAAGATTGTAAGATTTAAAATAAGAAAAGCATTGTAACAAGCTTGAACATATTCGCGGCTATTCCGCGAAGGGCATCGGCAACTACAAAAGAGACAACGACACGGATCTAGGAAAATTCCCCGAAAACAATTCACCGACGGAAAATTCCCCGACTATAATTCACCGACAAACAATTCCTCGACAGGAAAATTCCCCGATAGGAAAATCCCCCGACAAACAATTCAGCGAATGGAAAATTCCCCGACAGTAACAAACTTCCCTTCACACTTTATCCCGGCTTAGGACGAGCAGCATTATACTGGCGTGTTTAGAAGTTTTTTTTGTTGTTTTTTTATAATAGTTTTTTGTCTTTTTTTGTTTTTTATATAATAGTAATAATAACAATAATAAAGTAAAGTCAGGTAAGTGTGTAGTAAAAATTGCATAGTGCGAAGAAAATGTAACACTGTTCACATAATAAGACATTTTGATAAATTTTACACATAGAAGTACGTAATATATGCCCAGTTGTAAGCCTTCAATAGATACACCTTTTATAATTATCAACGGTTTACTAGAAAAAAAAAAGAAATTTTAAACACTGTCAATACTACACACTTACCCAGCAAAATGGGACAAGTGTGTAATCGTTCCGCATTTTATATATTAATAGCATTATCCTTTAGTTCGGTCAAGAGTGTAATACTAAACTGATGCCTGTTTAATAAGGTATGATATATTCACAAGATATTCAAGTTATTACACGTAAGGAGATGCGAACTTTTGTTTGTAAAATTAGTATGAAGTTTAGTACAATAGTATTATAACAAGAGGACGTCCGTATTTCAATTTTAAAAATAAATATAAACAAACTACACACTTGCCCCGGTTACACACTTATCTGACTTTACATTAATCGAAAAAGCTTTTCTCGTCATAATTATGTACAGGGACTATTCTGTTGTCTTAATAAATAAGGTTGTGGGCTATACCACGCAAGTAATTGGAATGATTTATTTCGTCAAAATTATTTACAAGAGTTGCGATTCGTTCAGCACAATCACGGTACTTTTTGCGAGCATTGCTCTATCTGAACTTCATGTAGACTTTGTTACTCAGTATGATTATGCCTAATCCCTTCATGGAATCAGACCATCTACTTATGTGCGTTCATGATGAAAGGAAAAATTCGTTTAAAATTCAGGCAATTATTTGGGGGAAAAACGCACGAACACGTCGATTAGTATTTTTAGTATCGATTTTTTTCCCATATATGTATTTTATTTAAAGAGATTAGCATTTTTTTAAATATTTTCGACAACATGCGTGGTATAGCCCACAACTTTATTTATTAAAAACAATAAAAAGTAGTAGCCCTTGTACATAATTATGACGAGAAATGCCTTTTCGATTATTATTGTTATTATTACTACTATGTAAAAAACAAAAAAAGGACAAAAAACTTCTATTATAAAAAAAACAAAAAAACTTCTAAACTCGTCCTAAGCCGAGATAAAGTGTGAAGGGAAGTTCGTTACTGTCGGGGAATTTTTCATTCGTTGATTTGTTTGGCGGGGAATTTTCCTGTCGCAGAATTTTCCTGTCGGTGAATTGTAGTCGGCAAATTTTCCGTCAGTGAATTGTTTCCGGGGAATTTTCCGGCTACCCAACGACACACATTCCAGAAAGAAGTAGAGAATTCAAATTTAGTTCTCGCGGCATATACCAAAGTGCAAATTCTGGTATCGATACATGGAAATATAAAGGTTACAGTCAGCGGAGTGATTCATTTATTTTTTAGTTGTTGACGCCATCTAGCGAGAGACAAACGAAATTTCATTGAACTGTCGTTTAGCTCAAAAGGTTTCAAGTAGTGTTCCATAAGTTGTGTTGCGTGTGATTTTCAAGAAGGGGAAACCGTGTAAGAAGCTGTAAAAATTCGCCGTATTGTTTTTGCTATGTCTCTGGATTATATGTTATAAAATCGCTCGATCAGCCTTTAAGTGAATTAATTCAAAGACGTTATGAACAATATTTTGGCTTCAAAGTTAGAAACCAAGACAAAACATCATGAGGTTTGATATTCTGTATTCCTGTTATTGTACTTTTAATGACGAACTTGTTCATACACTAATTTCTTCCATGTTTTTTCCTTTTTTATCCATGGGCGCGTGTAATCCGAAGAAGGCAACTCGGCCAGAAAGACCTACTGTGCCTCCATTGCAATTTTAGCCCTCTCAGTCAGGTTACACCCTATCAAAAAGAGTTCGCAATCTGGCTGAGAGTTAACTTACCGACTCTGGGTTCGTCCAACCTATGGACCTCAAAGTGCGTCTCCCTCTCCTCGTCCACTGCTTGTCAGTTGACAAGAAGGTGAGTAGGAGTTTCCTCCGCACTCTCACACGTTTTGCACAGGAGGAGTTCGCTAGCCCCATACGATACGTGTATTTATTTAGTCCGCAGTGCGGGGCTAAGATTCCTGCGAGTAATCTCAAACTGTTCCTGCTCATAAAGGTTGCCTTACGGAGTTCTTCCTCATTCGGAAGAAGCCTTAGAGGTTTACAGTGTTTTGCGCCAGCGAGTCTATTCCACAAGGAGCAGTACCGCGCAGCAGGTTGAGACTTGACAAACGATTTTGGACCTAACAACGGGAGATCGCTAGCGTTCCTTGCTAACGTGTCAGCTATTTCATTGCCTCTGATCCCAAAGTGACCTGGCACCCATCCCAATGTAGCATTTAGATGTTCCGCTACCTGTTTTGTAAGTTTTCTGTGGCCCCGCAGTATCACTTGAGAGTCAAATCTGACAGCTCTCAAAGCTTTGAGGGCAACCTAGCTGTGGCAGATGATTTCTACCCTTCCATTCTTGCGCAGGCAGTTTGAGATCCAGCACAAGTCGGAATGGCAATAATTTCGGCCTGAAAAATGGTGGAGGAGGCTCCTAAGCTAACAGCCTAGCCGTCCTTCCGTCCTCCAGATTCCAATGCCCGTGTCATTACGCGTTTTCGAGACATCGACAAACCAGTGGGGTAGATTCCCAGAAGTACGCCATTGCAGTTTCCCTGCTGGAGATATCTATGCTGTATCCTCGAGAGAAGCTAAAAACTGAAGAGATCTTATGCGCCTTTACGGACAGTGGTACTGTCATTTCGATGTAGTTAAAGATGCTGATGTGATCTTTGACTTTGCCGGAGAAGTCCTTGCATCCACTACATTTTATTCTGTAAGCCCCTAGGGTTGCTTCAAACCACAACACCAACTGCAGACTAGCGAGGCGTAAGTTCTAGAGGGTACTATAACTTTCATGTACAGCCAGTGTACCATTGCAGGTTATAGTCCCCACATTTTACCGAATGCCTCTACGAGGCCTGAAGTTCTTTACGGCTATGTTGGTCACATGCTCTAGGTGTGATTTGGACAGTAGTTCGACACGCAAGCTCCCATGTTTACTATATTTTTAAATTATTACATCTGCTTATCATTTTATTGTTATTTTTCTGACTGAATCGTACAAATTGATATAAAGTTTGAAAATCACGCAGCTAGTTTGTCTATGTGTTTCTGCTGATCAATGAAGTATTACTCATAACATAGCCGTTTGTTTTCTTTTTGAATGTAGAATTAAGTGAAAAATCCAGATTTCAACATTTGTTCTAGCTAGTGCAATTCTCTCTAGTAGAAATGCGTAGTTAATCCTGAACTTTAGAAATTTCAAACAAAGTGCATCTCATCTTCTGGATAGGGATAACATTTTGCGGCATTAGAATTGCTAGTACTGTGATGTGCCTCTCTCTGGAAATATTTCATCTTTCTTGCAACTCGGAAATTTTAGGCACTTGTAGTTGATACAATCAAGTTATAGGGAGTTACAAGCATATATTGAGCGCTGAACTATTTGCTGATTTTCATTACGTTAATATAACATAAACAGTAATAAAGTTAATAAAGTCTTTATACAAGAAATTGCAAAGATGTACATACATGTGTATATCACCATGGATCCTAAATTCTCAAAGCACTTATCACAAAGATAACTTGTACAAGGTGAGCATTGCAGCACACATTTCGTTTTTAAGAAGTCTCCGTATAGATTCCAATAATAAGTAGTATCTACAGCGACCCTACAATGACAAATATGCAAAAAAAGATGACCTTATACTGTGTTTTCGTTAATTAAAAAAGGATAGAGAAAGCAGAACATATATCAATACGAGTACAGTGTCTGACATATATGGGTAAATCTGTGTAATTACTCATGAATGTAGTATTACACAGGACTATTCCTACAGCAGCAATGGACCTCCCTCTTCTCCATTTGGTGATAAATGTTGAGGCAAGAATGGGGCATCTTAGATTGAGTAGAAAGAAGAAGAAGAAGAAGAAGAAGTACCTATAGTGGCAGATATGTAGGATTAATACTAACACCTCAGCACTACAGGCCTTGAAGGCCCTTGGCTTAGGGTGCCGGAGCACACCGAGTCGCTGAGAAGTGTTGTCCGAATGGTCACCCACCAACAACCAGCACCGCATATTGCTGGTTGACATTCAAGATTGGCAATGATGCATCTTTCCTTCTCAGCCGTACTAAATAATATTGTGGAAAGCAATCTTGGGAATAAGATCAGATAACATGATATCGACATATCTTTTTAACAAAAAAAAATTGAAGTGGAAATCATCAATCAGGTCAGCTGGAATCAATTCAATTACAGAGACAGGTTGTGATCTGGTTTACAGACGGATTAAAAACCGAAAACGGAATTGGTATCCACAGTGAGGTGAGAAACATATTGATCACCCTTCCTCTAGGAAAACATGCCACGGTCTGTCAAGCAGATGTCGGCATAAGCGGGTCTATATTGCTACAGACAGCCAGGCAATACTGAGGGCTCTAGTGAACTCCAAGATACAATCAAGACTGATTTGGAAAGGCATTCGCGAACTGAACAGCCATATAGACCGCATTAAAATAACTTTGCTGTGGGTGCCCAGAGATTCGGTAATCGAAGGAAACGAAAAAGCTGATGAGTTAGCAAGAAGAAAGAGATCATCCGCTTCATGTACACGCCTAGAACCTGTTCTAGAAATGTCTAAAAACACAGCAGGTGAGCAGGTAAGAAGTTTGTTTAAAGAGAAATAAATTGGAATAATACAACTAAGGAAATTCTTATTAGGAGGTTGCGGTTTGTCCGGAGATAAATATCAGACACGTCTCACAAATAAAGAAATATTATGGAAGCCTGTCGGTCAGGTTATTTCTAAATATTTATTTCTTTAATATCACTATGTTATTAAAACAAGAAATAATAGGTATTGCTTATTATATCTGAAAAATCTAGGCCACGCGAATACAATCTAAACTCAAGTCTGTGCACGAATCCTTATTCTTTCCTTCTACCGCTAAAACGAATGAAAACTTTTCTCCCATCAAATCGTCGACAGTTCCCGATTTGACGTTTAAAATTTCATTTACCCACTCCACATTTCATAATAGCAGTTCCCGTTCGTCCATAGTTTTCCTATCATCGCCGCCGCATTCCTGTCAAACAATCAAATCGCTTATTTGAGTTTACGACACGCGATTCCCATTTCACCGGAAGTTTCCCGTCGTCCGGATTTACCGTTATTTGAACTTTCGTGGCATCACGAAAAACTCCCACCGCCATCGGTAGTAATTAGGACAAGTCAGTCTCCTTGCCTCCTGCTCGCTCTCGCCAACTTGGACGTATACAAGCGCGTGAAATAATATGGTAGTTCCTATGGACAGACTCTCGTAACGCAGGAGGATACTGTGTTCAATTATTTCCTATTATATTAATGAGAAAACAGGGCAGCGCAGATGTTACCTGTGGATACATTGTAGGTACGTGCTATTCGGGTATCAATTATTTAGATACTAAGTACTAAGGGTTCGTTTTGCTACCAATAGTTTTGGTGCTTGTTTTTTGTTTCAAAGCAAATGAAGTCGATATTATGGATTCGTATGTGAATCTACCACATATCTTTCTGTAATAAAAGATTTATTAACCACGCTACGTGTGAGCAAAAAAAAAATATGAGGATAGTATTCCTAGCAAGCAAATGTGGAGAACCGAAAAGAAACCAAGTTCCCATTTGAAATGAAGGACATATCTTTCTTATATACTCTTTCTTTTTTTTAACGTTGGTGAAAACAGAAAATTGAAAAACCTTGTTTAAGTAGAGAAACGTTTCTGACGTTGTAAATAATATATTCGACGTGAATGGAGTTTTAGTGTTTTCTTATGAAAAAATTTAGTGGAATGAAGTGCGTAGGCATTATTTATCTTGTCTAAACCGCTTTTATCGGGAAAATACAGACGAAGCAGTTCGAATTTATAGTACTATAAACATAAAAATAGAGTACAATTGTCCTCTGAAAATAATGTAGTTGAAATAATCATATGAGATATAATGAAGGTACTTTAATAAAATTATAGAAATATTGCCTAGTGTACAGCTCTCGCAGCAACCAGCGTCAAATTGTGAAGCTGTTAATTGCAAATGATTGTTGGGTAGATGATGAGATGCTGGTATACATTTTATGTGACGTCAAGATCGCTGACACTTCAGTTACTTTACTGTTCTTGTTTATATTCCATTGGAATAGGCTTGGGTAGGTTGCAGATGAGTGATGCCGCTGGAGGTAGTATAATGGGCCTAGTAAGAGTGATTTAAGTACACGAGCTGACCATCCTTCATAATAAATAATCTAGATTTTGCAATCCAAAAGCTTTAATGTTTTAAGGATGCGTTATCTTTTTTTCCTATAGAATCTACATTTTATTTTCTCTGTTATTCTAAACCGAATCACACATTCCTTTAATTTGCAATGGCTTGACAGGGCACCTATCTCTAGGGAATATTGTTTTCACTTCTATTGAGGTGTTCTACAGATTTCTTCCAGTGATAGAGTCCTAGGAGAGTTTCAACTTGCTTAGGTCTTTGGAAGTTCTAATATTTGAAGATACCATGAATCAAGGTGTTTCGTACCCATCTTTCACATAGCACCATCGAAAACTCCAGAAATTCAAGAACACTTGAGTCTTGTGAATGTATGAAGGGGTTATGTTACACTACTTTTGAGAAAAATTACATGAAAAAACTTAATTTCTGAAAAAGTTTGATTTTGTAACATAACACCTTCATCCACTCGTATCTTCTTTGTTAACCCTATTCCTTTTGCTCTAATTTCCTCGGCACAACTTTGCGCTGATTACCTGTAAGCCTCTACAGCTTCGAAGATTCTTGACTATCACATACTTTGGTACTCTTATGTTTCTGATGGTCTCTATCAATATTGATCTGGCCGCACCTTTCAATAGTACGTTTGCTCCTGAAAAATGGGCAGGCATTTACTCGCATGAAGGTTCGAAATATTTGGTTCTATGCCTACATATCCTCTTCTAGGTCCTTCATTTTTGAGTTAGTCGTATGGCATTTGATGGCATTTTTATTCAATTTTTAGGTATCATCTTGATACCTTTCGCTCCTCCATCAAAACTTTATGGTAAGTTTCTTCACAAGGTATATCACCTCAGTCTCACTTAGCTTTGGGAGATAAAAAAAAACCCTTCAATAACTCCGTGCTTGATGATTCTGCACGCCGTTTCAACCCCAAAGATATGGGTGGGGCAGAGTCTAGCACGCACAAATCAATAAAAATTTGCAGCCCCAGTCAAGCGGTGCTAAAAGCACTAGATGCGCATAAATGCAACTAGAAGCTGATCTGGAGCTGTAAACACATCATAAACACATTGGGGATGCCTAATAATCTATCCCTAAGCTGGATATCTGGGCACTCACCCATTCTTGGAAATGAGGAAACAGACATCTTTGCCAAAAGAGGTGCTACGAAGCAATTTTAAGGACCAGAACCTGCCATTAACGTAGCACCTACGGTAGCTAAGCCATATATTGAATTCTGAGCAAATCAGTATTGGAACCACTGTCCTGGTTTGATGCAAGCGAAAGAGTGTATTATACCTAGTCATGCCAGAATCAAGGAACTACTAGAACTTGAACCTGGAAAAATAATCCTCTCTGTCTTACAGGCTCATTGTAATACTCAGAAAACACTCA
Organism: Protaetia brevitarsis; assembly: GCA_004143645.1. NCBI lineage: Eukaryota > Metazoa > Arthropoda > Insecta > Coleoptera > Scarabaeidae > Protaetia > Protaetia brevitarsis. The sequence continues at coordinate 26,838 of RXPK01002080.1, forward strand.
GAAGGGTGTGCAGATGGCATTTAAATATCCTGGACCTGCCATTAGTATACAACCCATGGTAGTTAACCAGCTCATTAACCCTAGTCCTACCAACGTTTTATCGTAACGTGTCCTACCAAGGTGTGCCTCACAGGCACACATCTATTTGTACACATTGTTGATGTAAATAATAGCAAATATAGCATTATTTATTTCAATGTAGTAGGTATACAGTAAAATTAAAAACATATAGAAAGAATATTGTGTGTCAGAAGATATAATTTAAAAATAGTACAAGATAGTAAAATAATTTGAAAGTTATTTATGTAGTTTGCAATTTGTGCACGTGAGTATTTTCTCTGAATGTTCGCCATAAACCGTTTGCTTACACTTATACATAACTGTGTTGACAATTCTGCTTTCTTTGATGGGCAAATAATAGCACCGTTTTCGTTTTCTTACTTCTCGAGCCGAAGACTCCCCTGTGGTTGGTACTTGATTCAACGTAGTTTGTATCAACGAAGTATGACTTTTATGCAAGCCACTCAATACAAGACGTCTAGTTTGCCCCAGTACTAAATTCTGTTGTAATTTCTCGTAAGAAAATTTTGCGAAGTCTTCGTTTTTTGGAAATATGCCAGTCAGGATGGATATTTCTCCAAATGACAAATGAAGCTACTCCACAACAATCAATTATATTGAAAAAATAGACCAAAGGCCACCTATTAGTTTTGCGTTTCACTGAATATGTATGTACATCTGATCAAGTGTATCACCCCTCCTTTCGTGGAATTGTAGTACTTATTGATTTCAGATTTATTTTAATTTCCTCATCAAATGGTGGAGTCGTTGTGCATTGTAGATAATAACATGACACAGCGATTTTTCTTAGGTACATAAGATACCAAAGTCATTGTCTTTTGAAAACCAAAAAAGTTGATTTCAATATTCCGTCGCCTGTGTAGGTAAAAAAATTGGTGATATGCACGTTATTTTTTCTGAGCGTTCCTACACAAGTTAGGCCTTTGGTAAGCAAACTGGATGCAAGCTCGTAGCTGGTGAAGAAGTTGTCGAACGTAATATTCCTTTTAGTTCTCAGAAAAGGTTCACAAAGGTCTTCAACCACCTTTGCGCTAAGTTTTTCTGCTCTGTTGAGACCTTCTTTCCTAAGTACGGTATACCACGTAACGGATAACTAGTTCCACTATGCATATCCACCAATTTTCATAGCGTACTTATCTGGCTTGCTTGGCAGGTACTGTCGGAAAGACACACAAGACTCTAAAAGGCACCAGTTGTTCATCGATGGTTAGATTACTGCCAGGAAGATAATATTTCAGCAAGTTTGTATTAACACGGTCCCACAGGTCTCTAATTGGTGCCAACTTGTCCTTTTGCCTTCGGAGGGTTCTGGTCGCTTTATCGTCAAAACGAATAAATCTTAGTAATTGAGTAAATCTATTTCGTGACATACACGCTCGATAAACAGGATTTCCATATAAAGGATTCCATAGCTCATTATAGTCCACCATTCCTTGTTTAATTTCTTCCAGCATGAATCAAAAGGCCCAGAAAGCACGGATTTCAACGTCGTAAACTGGTTTCCACAAATCGCCAAGAATACGAACAGCCTCCTTATTAGTGAAAGTAACCACAATACCAATAACCGTATCATCAAAAAACAAATTGAATGCGTCACAAGAGTATCAACATGCACTCCAGGTGGAAGTTTCACTTTGTTCAAAGCTGTTTGCAATTATGTTGTGTGCACGTGTTTTTTCCCCTTGGCAATCGGCGTGGCATTCCCGGTACCATCTTTTCCAATAAAGATTTGCGAATGGCCGGGCGGTTCATCATTAGCATCACTACGTCACTTCCTTCTTGTTCATCGCTTCTCTCAATCGCCAGTTTCTTGATAATCCAGTGAAGCGTTTCGAGAGGTTTCGTCATTTGGCTCTTCTTCATCTTCACCATCATTTACATTCCTTCCCAAATCCTCATCACTTTCGTACAATGCATCGAGCAACTCTTTTCAGTTAGTGGCCGGCGTCGGTCAGTCCAACACACAATCGGTCATACTTTCTGCATAAATTTCAAAACCAATAACAAAACAACAAATTTTTTATGTCATTCTGTGTTAAATAGTTTATTTTGAGAATACAAAATCCTTCCAGTCTGGCAGTTACTTCAAGTTCAGCAATTTCAAAATCAATTGTGCCTCAAAAGCACACCTTGGTAGGTTAAGGTTAAATTCTGGGCAAATCAGAAAGTGCTCTAATACTGAAACACTCCTGGTTTAGTATGTGTGAAGAAGTATATTTTACCTAGTCATGATAGAACCAAAGAACTGCTAGAACTTGACCGTAAAAATGTCAAAGTGATTTTCCATGTTTTTTTATAGTCATTGTAAACTTAGAAAGCACTTTCACAGAATCGGGCTCTATCATGTGACCCAATGCCGACTGTGTTTAGAAGACGAAGAGACAGTTGAGCTTATTTTCTGCCACTGCCCTGCTACTATAAGAATCAGGTGTGTAATCTTCGGAAAAGCTGACTCATGCCTGGAAGATCTAAAAATAATCTGATTTAGAAAGATACTGAGCTACCCTACTTGGACTTGTTGGATGAACTCTAAGGTGGACAGGACGATCAAACGAACCTTACGGATGCTATATCAATTAACTAGCTAACTAATTAGGGTCTAGTAGCACATCAATAGCTGTTGTTAAGCAGTTATTGCCGTCAATTTCAAAGACTTTTTTCTCATTGTTGCTGTCGCATATGTATAAGTTATTTGTAAATATCGCGTTAACGAGCATAACACATAAGAAAGGACAAATGTTAGTACCTAGAGGTACACCAAATGAAATAACTAATTATTAAATTACGGCTACAAATATCTTCTTTTAATGAAAAGACATGTTAAATAGGACAAACTTTAGTAATTTATCACGAAACATAATTCTAACCACAGGTGGATATTTCAGAATACGAACTACGCATGTAACAGAAAAGCAAATACCACTAAACTTTTGATTATACAATCCCACGATGAATACATAATCTAATACAACAAGTATAACAACTGTATTACACACACATTTCATCAACGGGAACAAAATTTAATTTTCCCCCTTTGTAATAGAGATTCCAAACAACATTAGGACATTTATCTATACGCCTTGGATGTTAACTATATCACCGACGGCTGTTCCACTTTTGACACGATAAACGTTGCAGACTGCCGCGATATGTCTCCCACTAGATAGATATATGTACGTAATTGAAGACAAACTCCCAAAATAGAGCCGTCACCAATTCTAAAGGTATTAATACGGTATGAGGGCGAATACAAACTTGTGTGTAAGCGGCGAGACCATTAATTATAACATACAAATACGTAGAGGCGGCTGGTGGCGAACATTGACTTCGAATATCGAACGCAAAGTTCGAAACTGTGCAACACCTACAGGACTATAACTACGTGTGTGGGGGGCATGAGGCTTACACAGTGAGGATTAATCTAAAAGTTAGCGGGGGTCTTTATCGATCACCATGTGTGTGTATGTGTGTCGGTTTCCAGTTTAAACAAGGCCTCCGGAGCAAAAGTCGCGCAAGTTTTTGATATTTCGCGTGTATGTGTGCGGGGAAAAAGGTTTTCATAATTTAGATTTTCGCTTTAGAAGCCCGGCCTTGACTAGAGGGTAATTTGATTCCGTGTGCGAGCTTAATTCTATTAACGTATTTGTGCCAGAAATGAGGGTACGTCGGGTTTTATAACAGCAATTTATTCCATTCAGCAAACTTCATTAAAATATCCTACCAACGCGTTTTTTGCGCTAGACGTTGAATCGAAATTAATTCAATTAAATGAATTATTTAGAGCTGACGACATCTAATAAAGGTAGGAGCTGGACAAAGTAAAAGATGTGAGGAATGGAGTTAGAGCATTACTAGGAGTTATTATATATAAAGACGGGAGCAAAAAAAGAACGCTAAAACAGTAGTATAGTGCAGAATATTAGGCAGGTACTATTGAGGAGAAACAAGTTCAGTAAAAAAAAAATATTAATAGAACTGGGTTTGATCAGATGTTGTTTACAAGAACCAAGTAGAAGATTGCAATTACGATTAAGAGAGCTGGCTGAACATGAATGACGCTTATGAAAGTTAATGAATAGTAGAACTTTTTATTTTATGTTGGGAGCCGTCTGCTATGGAGTTTTCGGACACACTGCAGCCTCTTGGCTTTTTGTAGTAAGTCTCCCATTTCTATTATACCTTAAATTATAACAGCCGTTACAGCACCTCAGTACCCTGTAGTAATTTGTACATGTCTCTTACCAGTTGATCGAAGTAATCCTCTGGCGCCATCTTGCGTCCTAAGACTCGCACTCACACAGAATGTGGTAAGCGTTGTCTGTCCTCTCATTACAAAATCTGCAGTTGGTATCTCAAGCGTTGATCCCAATTTTCTGTAGGTGCCCTATCAGTGAACAGTGTCCTGTTTGGCAACCTGCGAAGATGATTCCTACTGAGCTGCAACAGTTTCTCAGCCTTCTTTTTTTGATAGTTCCTTACCAAGAGTTTTCCTGGTTGTATTATGCCAGTGTTCCATTCGACTCCAAACACCCAAACCCAGGAATATTTGCTCAGTGGAAGAAGACAGCAAACATGAGTTCAACAACATAACCCACAAATTAAAGCGAAATCTATATACAAACAAAGCGTTGTCATTAGCAAGCAAGAATCGGGTGACACAGGGAATCAAGACCAAGAACAAGACAAGGTGTGCACAACTGTAATTTTTTACGTAAAAAAGACCTCTAGGAGAAAATCAGGAGAATAGGCAACAACTACAAGGCTAGAACAGCAATAAGAACTATGAACACCAACACATCAACCCTAATCAAAACAAAGCCGGGCAACGTGAGTCAGAGAACGAAGGAATGTATATACAGAGTAGCATGTGAATATGGAAGAACATACATCGGAGAAATAAATAGGCCCACACTAGTCAGAATCAAAGAACACCAAAAATTAGTTCGACTGGGAGAAGCAGATAAGAAGAATCGGACGAAGCAACAAACCTGGCAAGGGAGGACAACTTCACAAAGGAAACTGGAAGAAGCAACATATATGACCAGAACACCAAACGCCATAAGCACACCAAGCCTAGAAATCATTTTTAAAAATATAATTCAAACTCCTATATGTAACAGTATAATTAGCAGATGAAATTATAGTAAACAAGAAAAAGAAGAAAAAAAAACATCAACACAAAATAAAATAAATTGAAAATATTTAAACAAATATGAATGAATCACAATAATATGAAGCAGGTAGCCCCTTTTTTGCTTCTTTTGTTTCGAAGTTGTAGGATCATTACAAAATTTTCAACACGATGGAGCACCAGCACATTCTATCATCCGATTAGACAGCATTTGGACGAAAGGTTTCCAGGGATTTGGATCGGTCGCGGTGGTCCTATTAATTGACTTCCAAGATCTCCAGATCTAACACCATTACACTATTATTTATAGGGCCGGTTTAAAAATTAGGTGTACAAAGTGAAGGTCGAAACTCAAGATCCATTAATCCACAGTGTTATAAATACTGCAGCCGATATCAAAGAAAGACAGGAAGCAATCACAGACCCATTAAATTCATATTCTCCTTTTTAATGAAGATGTGTTTTTTGGTTATCTTCAGGTCTTGAAGATGGCATAAATATGCCGAAACATGTTGTCTAAAATCTAATTAAAATACAGCCTAATAAGTGAAAAAGGACCCACCAATTTCATTAATTGTTGATTCAAATAATTAGACGCCAATGGTTACATTTTCGAAAATTTATTATAATATCTGTAACAATAAGATTAAAACATGTTAAGTTTGTGAATTCTAATGATGCTATAATTTGAAAACAAGTTAACCGTAGTTAAACCAGTTAACAAGATATGGGTTTCTTTTAAATATTTTTATGAGTACAACACACTCTCAGAGTTTGGTGCGATCTTCACCATTCACCCTGTATAAGTTTACTGTTTACGCAATTTGTTCTTATGCTAAGTGGAAGTAGCGGTTTTTGGTCAACTTGGTAAAATTTGAGTTACCTCTTCACATTGAAATCCATCGGGTTAATTATTGTGTTCCTTATCCTAGAAACGTGACATATAACTGTGTAGCTGCATATATAGGTATATTGTAGCTAAAAAAGTGGCCTGGAAGAATTCCTTCAGCTGACATTATTGTTTGTTTCCTCATTATTAGCTGCAGCAGCTGTCATAGCTGTTTTTCCTCATTTAATGACTAATTTTAAACACCTAAAGCCATGATAGCCTTAATAATGATTTACAGCAAGCGATCGCAAACAGGATTATAGCGTACTTCGAGAAGAAGAATTTCTTTACGGATAAACAACATGGGTATCGTGGCGGTCGCTCAGTTACAACTGGTATCCTGGCGGCAGTAAATTGCATTAAGAAGGGATTTGACAACTGCGAGTACTCACACATTAGCATGTTCGACTTGTCAGAAGCCTTTGACTCGGTAAATCCTGAAATTATGATCTGCAAGCTGAAGAATTACGGCATCAGAGGGAACACACTCAGCCTCCTTAGATCATACCTGGAAGACAGACAACAGGTCACAATGCGGAACAATGCATATGCACACGTAAACTAAAATACGGTGTACCACAAGGGTCTATTATCGGCCCCTTACTTTTCATTATATATTTAAATGATCTCCCTGCGAATGTCCAGTGCGCGGAAATGTGCCTCTATGCCGATGATGCTTCCTTAATCGTCCAAGTATCAACTCTTCAGGACTTTGATATTAGATCTGAGAGGGCTGAGGAGGACGCTTACGTTTGGTTTGTTGCAAATAAATTAAAAAATAATAAAGAAAAAACTCAAAAGCTGCTACTCACAACAAAATTCGCAGACAATAAGCGTGTAAATTTCTTGGGACTAGAAATGGACTCTAAACTAAAGTGGACTAACCACAGAGAAACGCTCGCGACCAGATTGACTTCGGCTCTATACGCCGTACAGTGGGACCAAAATAACGTTTTTGGCAAAAAAAAAAAACTATCGTTAACTACCGATTCTGATAGGAAATTCTATGCTGAACAAAAAAGTTCTTATGAAGATGGGGTCGAGGTCACAAATCAAGCCTTCAGTGAGTTTCGCCACATTAATCAAAAAACTCCAGGTTTTTTAAATTTTTATATAAAATTGTAGCTTGTAAAATTTTTTAGGTGACCAGGTGTGTACTATTAATAATACTCGAAAAATTATCCATGTTGTGAGCTAGGGTCATAAGAGGACAAGGAGGTCAGTAATTAGTAAATACAGGCTGTCCTAGCAAAGAGTGGATCTTTAATTAGAGCTTTATTTATCCCTTTTATTTTGAAAACTACAAAACTTTTATAAAAATCCTTTAATTCCTTTGTCTAAATTATTATATCGTAAATATATTCTCGACTATACAGAGTGATCAAAAAGTAAGCAAAAGTTTATTTACTTCGCTACTTTAAACGGAACTCCTTATACATTTTGCTATATTTAAGTTCTACGCAAAAAATGATGTGACTTTATACAAACTGCTGTATGTTCATCTTTAAATATGATAATTGTTATTTAGTCTTCTTTACAAAAATTGCCCCAAAAAGCAAAACTTCATTTACGGTGACGGGCGTGATTGACCTTTGCATTTGTTTTGGGCATCCATATTTTAATAACCTCGTAAATGCACACTTACTTCAGTGGCACCCTGTTGTGACAATTTAAAGAATAGATTCAAAAATAGGGTAGGTGTTATGAAAACAAATGTTGAAATAATAATAATAATAATAGTAATAATATAAATATAACAATAATCAGCCCGCTATCAAGTCTTTAGCTTCTTATAAGAATAATAGGTCCACGCATGTAATACTACAATAGATATAATTTGTAATAATGAATGTTTAATGGTATAATAAATTAACAACAATAATGTTGGTCGTCTCGGGGGTGGTCGTGTTTGCGTGCGCGCAGAGGCGAACATCCCCGGATGGGAATGGAATTGGGGAGGAGGAAAAAAAAATTCAGGTAGCTAAAGTAAATTTTTCTACACTAACAATAAATGTTAATATTTGGAATGCCATGTTAGTGACAAATTGTCATTCATTTGATCAGCTATTTATTTGATGTGGACATGACCGTCATGATTTGAAAATTAATGTGGAATAGAATCCACATTCTGTGGAATATGGGAAAGATATGTATACACTACCGTCACAAGGATTATACCTAACAGAAAAAAGACATTTCAGACCGGAGGAGGGCGGAGCTTTTTTTGTAAGTCTTGTTAATTTGAGAAATTGAAAATCTAAAGCGTCGCCATTTTTCGATTGTTTTCGCTCCACTTTTTAGTAATGGGTAATATTTGAAATAATATTCTAAATAAAGCATTAATAATATAAAACTCCTGCAATTTATACAATTTTATCTGCAAAAATAAATGAGCAAGGAAAAAAATAAGTTTAGGTTGAAAACCGTCAATTTCAAACCAGTTAAGAATGCCCTAATAGTAATAGTTATTGATACGTAAGAATTTTCTTTTTTTCGCTGAATGACTTACGTACCTTTATTTTACAGATTCTCTACTAGGACGTACGGGTAATATTTCTTGGATATTTGAAATTTGAGTTTCGAAATTCTTTTCCATAGCACTTTTTTCCACTGTGCACCGTAGGAAGGATTGGCAGGGTCGCAACGCATGCCACCGCGAGAACTGTGTACTTTGCTGCTTTCCACTCCTTACTTAATTTTGGCGTGCTTCTCTGGGGATTTTCGAGTGCGGCATCTAGAATTTTTATTTTACAAAAGCAGGCTATAAGATCGTTGCGTAATCTGAACTATGGTGAATCACGTAGAAGCCACTTTAGGAAGAAGGGAGTGCTCCTTTACGTACACCACAACAGAGGTTTTTTCTCGGTTAGCGGTATCACCATAATTATTCAACGAGAAACCAATATCTCAGAATGCCACATCTCTCTATAATGTGCTGCCATCTGCTATTGTTGAGCTCCCTGAAAACCGTTTTAAAAATAAAATGAAATATTTACTTGTAGCGATAGAGTGCTACATTTATTAAGTTTGTTCGCGTCGCATGAACTATTTGCACTATTATGCACTTTTGCACACAAAAGTTCTTAAAGTGCATAATAATGCAAATAGTTCATGCGACGCGAACAAACTTATTATTATATGGGTTACGTCGACTTAAGCACCATCTTTTTCAAAAAGATGTTTACTATAGCTGTACTATCACAGAAATTTCGCGATACTATATTTTACGCCAAATAATATCATTTAAAACTTCGAAGCAATTAACCCAATGCATCACGGGCGTAAATCGATCGAACATAACCTCTCCACCGCTCAGACATTTCACGTGCAACTAAATCCGAAATTAATCATCATTTAACGCAAACTGGACGTCGACAATCGCCTAATGTACTACCCCTTCTCCGTGCGATCACCTTCACATGACCGCATCCCCTATAGATTAACCCCCACGCCCAGAACATACGTACATATATAAACACAGTGGCCCGCTGCATACGAACAGACGAACGTCACACGTTAATTCTTCCCATAAATCAACACGCTCCTCTCGTTACGCGTTGCCATAGCGTATCGCATGTGGCTGTATTAATTTTCAATGAGCTATAGCGCTGCGTGGGTGCCATTGTCGTCCCTATTCATTTTATTCACGTGACGATGGCTTTCACGTAAATTGAGTACCCGTGCAGCGTTGTACGTGCTCCCTATAGCCTCACGTAGGTGTCAGTGTGAGTGATTGTATAAATGGAACACATATAGGTTTTGCGTCTATTGCATATACAATCTAATTTGGTGTGTCCGCAAACAGGCGTCTTTATAAACTATGTTTAATATTTATATACGTCATTTAAAAACGTCAGATGAGCAAAGGTTTATTATTGCATATTATTTATTGATCATTTCGGTGTTTCTAAATGGAAATATAGTTTGTTGAGACTCTGCGTGAGTACGTATTTCAGGAACAGATGGAGAAGAGTTTATTGAGAACTAGAAAACTGAATCGGACTACCCCATAACTGATGTTTGCTATTAACGTCTGTCGCAATTAATTTTATTACATTATTAAGAATGAATGCTATTATCAAACTCCCCTGAATATCTTTGCTTTGGGGGAATGCATGATTATTCCCAATGAATTTTAGTCCTCCACAATTTTGAATTTCAATGGTAATAATATTGGCATTACTTTTATATACAATAATAATCTCCTTAACTCGTTATCGGTGATTGCAAATATTATTATCAAACTCTCCTGAATGTCTTTACTCTGGGGGAACATATAATCCCTTCCAATAAATTTTAGTCCTCGACAATTTTGAATTTCAACGATAATAATATTGGCATTACTTTTATACCTTGATAATAATCCCCTTAACTCGTTATCGGTGATTGCAAATATTATTATCAACCTCTCCTGAATGTCTTTACTCTGGGGGAATATATAATCGCTTCCAATAAATTTTAGCCGTCCACAATTTTGAATTTCAACGAATAATATGCTTGACTTTTATGCCTTTAATAATCCCCTTAATTCGTTATCCATGATTGCGAATATTATTATTAAACTCTGCTGAATATCTTTTCTCTACGGCAATATATGTAATTTTTCAATAAATTTTGCTCCATAATTTTGAATTTCAACGGTAATAATAGTGACATATAAATTTGCTTCATACTATACCAAGTGAACGCAAGCGAGCTAAAGATGGGTAATGAGCAAAAGATAGGTTAAATGGCTTTCATTTGTTAGAATAGAAAAGGTGTATACTGTACGGAATATTCCACCTTGCCAGTGCTTTTTTTTTAGCTTGTTGCAACTTTATCTTGATTCTCTATAGCGTCTACGATCGAGGGTGGGCGCAAGTGACAATACTAACAGATCATGACATGGCACATTTCAATTTAATTCAAATCGTCTAGATGCCCATTCCTATCTGAAGCATTTTTTTTTAATAAACCGCGTTTTGAGTAGGCAACAATCTAAAAGTATATACAATATGTAACGGTGATAATTCCGCAGAGAATAAACTAAATATTTATTTTCAATTAACTAGAACGAGATCCACGTTCCTGGGCGAAATACAGCTCGTAATATGTTTCTACATTGCGAAGCAATATTTTATAAAAAAACAAAATTGTTCCAGATAAGAATTTAATTGATGTGGAAGTACAAACATGTGCATAGTTGGAATTAAAATTACTGTATCACCCCAACAAATTGCCGCGAATTCCATATCGGTGCAAAAGTGATTCAGAAGATTTTACGTAATGATAGAAGAGATTTTGCGAGGATTATTGCGTCACACATGAATTATTGGAGATCATATAATAGAATTTTTTTTACGCATGATTTCAAAATAGAGATGCGGAGTTTGGCAATGATTTCGGTCTAGTCTAGCCAGTCGCATTTGAGGCATTTCTTCGAAAAACAACAGATGGCACCTTTGTACGAAATTGAATAGACAACACTGTAAGGTTAAAACACCATAGTGTGGCGACTCTTTTAACCCATAATTTTCCCAGAAACCAACATTTCTCATTGTAATAGGAAAGTAAAGCTTCGATGATTCCGCAAGAACCACAGTTATCAGGTTCCAATTTTTCTTTGTTCCTGTTCATTTTGCAGTCCAGTGCGTCCACGCCAGCCCCTCAGCTGCTCAGCCCGTAGTCCTTCAGATTCATCGGTTATCCTACCAAAAGGATAACCTTTGTACCTGTAGGAAAACTATTTTAATTTGAAGATTTCGGTTTTTTTTTGTGTGCAGCTCCAAATATCTGTAATAGGGGTTGTAACAGCTGGTGCTGGCGCGCATTTTGATTCAGTACTAAATAGAAGAGATGAACTTCATCCTTAGAGTTTTAAACACCTATTAAATCAACTCATATCCTTCAATATAAAAAAAAATATGGACATTAGTCAAGATTTGAAGAAAGGAAATATTTGCTTTTTAATCCCATGCAGTTTTGAATCAAGAATTTCAGAACGGGCATCGAAGCACATTTGATTAAAGAATAACGGTGAATAGACACAAAGCTTATTTTTTGGCCAAATAATTTTAAAAAAAAACTCAAATAGCTTCGAAAATTCAAATATATTTTTCGGTAAATAATTTCAAAAAAGTGTCAAATAAAAATATATTTTTTCCACTAAAATTGTGTAATTTTCAGGCAAATTTTTGTCCCATGCATATCTTCAGGGCATAATTCACGGTTTCATTATACAATTTACTATAAGCATCTTGCAAATAAATGCTACCCTGTTAGCTTAACAAAAGGGTTCTATTTAATACAACACCATGGTTTATTAGTTACGAAATAAATTTGGTCTGATGAAGGTTTTCATTATAAAAAGTTACCGCATCGGCACGTGTCAATCAGTGGCTGTACCAAAAGAAGCTCATTCGCCTCTTCACTTCGAAGTTGTTTGCTATTTATTTTTTGAGATAACGTTGTAATCCAACAGATCCTTGATATATTTCGTCCAATACTAATACACCCATTTGCACGTCGACTGCGTGCATATTATATATCCCTAGACAAGTTTAAATCGAGTTAGCGCTCATTCCAAGTCAGTAAAGGACGCTGATGGTCGACATTACCATTGTTTTGACTACCTCGGCTGTAATTTTGTTCCCCCAACCGAGAAGTCGTGTCGAATTACACGACATTCACCAACAAACAAGGCAATTAACTAATTTTTTCTCTCTCAATCTTTGTTTCAGATCTATGCTAATGAAACAATTCGACACTCTCAAAAAATTCGATGGTAAGATAATATGAAACAAAAAAAAAATCTCAAAAATATTAGTGTAAAACTTCAAATCACTAAAGAACTGAGGCTGTATTTCGTATAAATATATAATATACAACACAAAAGTAATATATGTACAAAAAAAAATAAATAAATTAAACGGAAAATTAATGCGCAAGAGGATAATGTATGAAGAGGAACTGATGGCAGATAAGTGACGACAATTGTGTGCGGTGATGGACAGGAAGTGAAAGCCGATAGCTGTTATTTTCACAACAATCTTGGAATGGAATATAAGGAAGAAAGCATCTAAAAGAAATTCAACCAATCACTTTCTTTATTTTAAAATTTTGTAACATAACGTAAAGTAAATTATATATTTAGTGAATGTTTTATATTGTAAGAAACGACTCTAAAAGAAATTATTAGTAAATGTAATAAAAATATATTATTATTTTTTCTCCTTCTTGATATGGTCAATGCAAATAAGGATAGAAGTTTATGCAATGTGAAGAGAGTTTATGACAGAATGAGGACGAAAGAATGTACAAGGTGGGAACTTACTTTATGCAGAAATCCTAAGATTCACCCCCCTCTCAAAAACAATTTTTATTTTTGTAAACGTCAAATCTTGATAGCAAAGCGCATTCCCTGTACATTCTTTTGTTGACATCTCGGGCAACCGCCTTGCTTGTGGTTGTAGGTGATAATCACGATCACGTGACAATGTACGTAATTAACTATAAAGGGAAAAAAAAAATTAGAAAATTTATGTATAAAAAAAAAAGAATAATGAATAAATATTGATATTGATAATATATATATTTGTGATAAAGACCCTATGAGTATATTATATTATTATATATGTTACGAGATTGATGAAAAGAGGTGGACGATTTTATTTACTATATGTTGCTAGTTGTAAATCTGTTTATAATCATTTCGTTAGCTCTAAATAAACGAATTTTTGAAAACCAAAGGAAACGGAAGGGGTAAAACTGGGATAATCGGGAATATTAATAGATAGATTGTGTAAAAAAAAAAAAACTGGAATAAAATAATTGGGATGCCTAAAATATAATTTTACTCTTAACAAATTTGTGTTTTATTTTACCTTTTCCGTTATATTGTTACCATTAAGTGTGGAATAGAAACTAAGAGAGCATCTCTACTTTCTTTTCAAGGGAAAGTTAGATATTTTTATCATCGAAATCCTATTTAACATTTTTAAATAAAGGAAGTAAGTCTCAAAAAAAAAAATAAAGAAAAATGAAAATTGGAGAGTTGGAGATTTCTGCAATGGAATATAATTGGTACAACATTTAAAAAAAACCGTGTGGTAATAGCACAAAAATAATAATATCATCTAAAAATAAGGAAAACAAAATAGGCCTTACAACAGGTCTATGAAGTACTCCAAATACACGAATTTATAAAATATTTGTCCCGAATTAGTGTATCTATATTCTGTTTACATCTTATAAGGGAAAGGTTTCGCTCAAACAGCAATCTATAATTCCATGGAATTTAATTTATTAATAATTAGTGATTCTCGTTCTTGAATTTATAAACGTATAAAATTAATTAAAACTCCTGCGCAGAAGAAATATATTTTGAGGTATGAATGTACTTTTATTATTACACATGGTAAAACCTTTAAAGACTCCATTCTCGAAAGTTACCAACTATTTCAAATCTATGCAAGATTAATTAGCTAATTCTTTACAGTTCCAATTAATATAGTCTCAAAAATCCAAAGTGAACTTTAGCAGAAACTTGACAATAAATAGTTTTATTATCGAAATGAGGTGCTTTTAAGTTTTCGGTAATATTACAAAGCACGAAAAAAGTAATTGAATTCAAGAACGAGAAGGAAAACTCAAAGAAAAATACTAGTGATTTACACAATTAAAAGCTTGCAATAACTACTACTTGGTACATATTAATTTATTTTTGCTGTTATTTATTATAGTGCTGTGTACCGAAGTACATATCTCTAAACGAATGTTGAGGAGAACAGATTAAAATTTTCAAAAAAAAAATGGCTGTGTTTATAGCCGTATCTTTAAACTACTTGGATACCAACTCTGTCTTCTCTTTCAAGCTACTTTTCAACAGTCACTAATATGTCAATAATAAGCTAAGTGGAAATACTGTTAAATGCACTCTTTTTTTTATCTCTCACAGCAAAAAAGTTTAAAAATTAATGAAAAAATTCTTCTAAATCAATTTTTATCATAACAATTTTACATAGATTTAATAAGCAAAACGACCATAGCGAATGACGAAAGCATTTCGAGGTAAGTACAAATTTAAACTTACTAAGCTAACAAAACTTGAAACTCCAATAGGTATAATACCTATAATGTAATATGTAGAAGCACAAGCAGTCAATTACCTCTTAAAGCGATAAGTATTACTAATATTAGACACACATATTAACTTTTTCGTTCTTTGGTGTGTACGAGCCTTTAACTACAACGAATAGTTACTTCGAAGATACGCTAAGAAGCATACAAAAGTAAACACAGATCCACGCCGATTACATTCGTTCTGCATCACACGTTACATTCGCGCTCGTTTTTTCGTAGTACTTCTGTTTCGTACTTACAAACCGTACTCATACTCGCAAAAGAGTTTCTGGTAGTGTGATACACAATGTTTTTTGCGCTAACAAATCTTAATTTTGAATTGAAAATAGAAAAGAAATTTTTGACACTAGGGAGTTGACACACATGTTACATATCTTAGTATTTTGACGTTTCCAAGAACAAATCTTTTTCTGTAATTTTCTTTCTAGTTTAATATTTATTTATCTGTAATAAGTGCAGTGAAGACACCAGTTCAGCTTAGCAAGATTGAACAGTAGCTTAATGACAATTTATTATACGTCTGTCATGTGGAATCCAGTGTGGTCAACCTTTTGCGACATTTTTGCCTGCTTTGAAGTACTGAAAAATGAGTGGTTCTGGATGGAGGCGCAAAAATAAAATTTTAAATAGAATTAATAAATAGAGTTTGTGAATATATACTGTAATGTTAAGTAAATTAAGATCAACTAGGAGTAATAGATCAACAAAAACTGCTGCGTCAGCCTTACATGTATTTAGAGGTTAGCGCAGAGAGTCTCAATATTTCATATTCACTCTTCATTGATTTATGGATCTTTCTCAGGGTAGATATAGCTTAAGCAATTTATTGATTTAAGAAGGCACCTTCGTAGAGTCAATCTCCCTTTTAATCACCATCATGGCCCCGAGAAAAAGCACTCCGTTATGTATTATATAAATGCTGTTGAAGGTAAGGTGCACTAGTTTTTGATATTAAAAATGATGGAAAGAGGTCAAGCAAAGTGTTAGTTACCGCTTTTCTGGATTACACAGTTTCTCTGGCGATCCAGCTCTTACACACATCTCGGGCCAAAAATTACGTTTTAGGGCAGAAAATATTCATTACAGCCTCAATAAGTAAATTATTTTTAATTTCGTATTACAAACAACTTTCTTTTATAACTATTTGATCTAAAGTGATAAATAATACTGGAAAATATTTTTTAACGCAATTTCTGTTAAGTCAAAAGTTTCAACTGTTGTAAAGTTAAATAGGCATGCTGACTTCAAAACTGTTGCTAGCTTTCTTCTATCACGTCAAGTTTTTTCCTCTACCATTTACCTTAATTTGTCCACTTTCCATGCAATTGAGTGAACCTCCCTCAAATAGAGAGGGGTGAATGACACCATCGGAGACCAGTGACAGGTACCAGATTTTTGGTGTCAGATGGCAGAAGTCCAAAACAAGGGCAAGATTTAAGTTAACGAAATTTGTGTTCCAGAATGTAATGGCCCATCTCTCTTGTCTCTTGAGATACTTTTACGTTTGCATAATTTACTAACACTTTTTACAAAGAGTAACTGTTAGTCTTAAAATTATATATATATAATCAGTAACCTTAATTACCCTATGGGTGTAAAGGTAAATTTTGCACACAAACACTTTTATTTCTTATTATAGATAAACGCTGACCATTATTTCTTGTTTTTTGCCATTCTTCTTGCTTCATTCCAGGATATTCCTCTTTTTCTCAAACTTTCTTCTACTCTACTATCCCATGTTTTTCTCGGCCTGCCCCTCTTTCGTTTGTATCTTGATCTTGCCAGCCATACTCTTTTCGTCAGTCTTTCCTCTTCCATACGTATCATGTGTCCAAACCATTTCAATTTCTGTCTCTCTATGCTTTCTAAAATCGGCTCTACTCCTAATTCTTCTCTTATCTTCTCATTCCTTATTCTATCACTTCGGGTGACCCCTTTAACCGCTCTTAAATACCTCGTCTCCAACGCTTGTATTTTACTCTTAGTTTGTGTGTTCAAGATCCAACTCTCACAGCCGTACGTCAATATAGGTTTAAATATTGTCTTAAACACCGTTATTTTTGTTTTCTTTGAAATCTCCTTCTTCCTTATAAAAGCGTTGTTCATTGCGTAATATAATTTTATCCCACTTTCAATTCTGTTGTTGATTTCTGCTTCCTCTTTACCTTCTTGATGTATATTTATTCCCAGATATTTAAATGTTTCTACTTGTTCTATAATCTTTCCATCTATATGAATTATTATTTTCCCATCGTATTTCCCTATTGACATAACTTTAGTCTTCTCTGCATTTATCCTCATATTTCTCTTTTTCAAAGCTGTTTCCCAAATATATAAATTTTACTTACAGATCCTTTATATTCCCCGCGTACACTACCAAATCGTCGGCAAAGGCACTTTCCGCGATTTCCACTATCCTCATGTCTTTATAGCCTATTTGTAATTTCTTTGTTTTCTTTTTAATCTCTTTCAAGATGTCATCAAGGACTATACTAAAGAGTGTAGGACCAAGTACTCCCCTTTGTCGCAATTCTTCCTTAGTTAAAAACTCTTCCGACTGCATTGCACCTATTCTGACATAATTTCTGGTTTTATGATATATACTAACAATTGCGTGTTTTAATTTGCTATTTATTGCTCTTTTATCATGGCTTTTCCATATCAGATCCCTTGGTATACAGTCAAAAGCTTTCTCTATGTTTATAAAAGCCACATACATGTTATCATTACTTGTATTTTTCTCTAGCAGTTGTTTCAATATGAATATATTGTCCTGTACTCCTCTACCCTTCCTGAAACCACAGTTGTTACTTTCAATCTTTTCTCAAGAATCCTCTCGTATACCTTTAGCATAGTACTCAGTAGGATAATTCCACGATAACTTTTATACTCTTTGTTGTTTCCTTTTTTATACAAGGGTAGCAGTATTTCCACTTCCCCAGTCCTCTGATATTTTTTGCTCCTTCCATATCTTATTATATAGTATCTTGGTAACCTCTATTCCAGTTTGTCCAATATTTTTCAGCACTTCAGTTGTAATTCCATCATTTTCAGCTGCTTTTCCTCTTTTTAATAACTTTATCATTTCTAATAATTCTTCTGTCGTTATTTCATCGTCCTCTGCGGTCTCGCTGTTTTATGTGTAAATCTCATTTTTCTCCTGTATATTTACTGAATTTGTTACTTCCATGTTGAGTAAATCTTCAAAATATTCTTTCCATCGCTTCATTACGTTTTCTTCCTCTTTCAATATTCTTCCTTCCTTTGATTTTACATAGATACTTCTATTTTGCTTGCCTTTTCTTATGCTTTTTAACACTCCATAAAATAATTTTTGATTTCCTTTACTATCTCTTTCCATAGCTTCCCCAAAATCTTGCCACGATTTTTGTTTTGCTGCATTTACTAATTCTTTGACTTTTATTCTTTGCTCTTTATATCTCCCATATGTTTCGCTAGTTTTGTTACTCAAATATATCTTCCATTTTTGTTTTTTCACTTTTATTTTCTTCCTTTATTTCGTTCGTCCACCAATTTGTTTGTTTTTTATTCCTATTTATTCTACTGAATCCACAGGTTTCTTCTGCTACGGTTAGCAATATATCTTTGACAGTTTCCCAAAGTGTTTCTATTGACATACTGTTTATGTTATACTTAATTTTATTCATTTCTCTCTCACATCTTCTCGTCTTAAAATTAACAGATAATAAAGATTTTTTTCTTGTGCAAAAACTCCATTCGGAAACATACTATATAATAATAAATAAATTTTGGTCGTAATAACCAGTTGTTCGTTATAGTGACTATTCGCGGCATATTTAAGCATCACAATTATTATCACCACAAAAGCTATACGTAGCCTTCTCCGAAGCGGAGTTAAGGAAAGTATCGTAATTTGACACTTTAGAGAGAAGGCAAGAAACTTTCCCTTAGAAAGTCCTGAATTATTTATATCTCCTGTAGGGACCCTTTACCCAGAATCAAAAAGTACTTAGCGAGGACGCGTTCACCGCCTTGAAGCACCGCCCCTCGCACCGCAAGCCCGCGTTCTTCTTAATTGGTAAGTTGGGCGAGGCGTCGCTACGGTCGCGTCTTTACCAACAGACAATTACCAACTTCACACTTCGCCAAACTTTCGACGGCGCTTTAATTATTTTAATTACCCCCGGTCGGGGCCACCTACAGCACCTCACCGCTGCCGACGATTGCGCTCGTCGGCGCCAAGCACGTATGCACTCGCCGTATAAGTATGGTACACAAATTGCGCGAAGTGCAACAGCTAGTTTTCCAAGTATTGTCGATAATGTCGGTACGCCACAGAGCGAAGCGTCGAAGTGAGTGCCTGTTACTCATTGTGCTCGGGATTCGTCGACCGCCTGGGAAGTTCAGTCAGTTTGCCGTCGAAACTGCCTCACCGGAACTGATATTAATGGGTATTGAATTAAAGGGACCTGCCGTTTATATGAAGTTACGTAAATTGTTCGGAACAAATCAAATAGGCAGTGGAATAGAGTTTCACGATTAAGGGAGGTAATAACTCCTCAAATCAATATTTTGTAGTTTTGAAGTTATTGTTCTAGATATCAGTATTTGTTTAAAGGCTCGTACACACCAATGAATGAGGGCAAATGTAACGTCTAATGTAAAGCGAATGTAATCGGCTTGGATTTGTGATTACTTTTGTATGCTTCTCAACGTATCTTCAAAGTAAGTATTCGTTGTAGTTAAAGGCTCGTACACACCAAAGAACTAGCGCAAATGTAACGTGTGATGTAAAGCGAATGTAATCGGTGTGGATCTGTGTTTACTTTTGTACACTGAGAAAAAAAAATTAATAATCATAAATAAAAATGCAATTATCGTAAGTAAAAAGTTCAGCTGGATAGGGGACAAAAGCACAGATTACTTAGCACTAGTAAAAAAGAAATCCTAAATACTGATACTAACAACAAGTAATCTAAGTTACTTACGGTCTGCTTCATACCGGTAACTTATGAAATTACTTATGATAATTAAACTGAAGTAGTAAACCAAAGAATACATGCAGTTGCAGTAAGTAAAAGATCTACTCATGTCAAGTAGATATATTGCTATGAGTGAACTATTCTATAATGGCTATCACACTGTCACTATTAACCTCAATTAATGCAAGCTATTTGGATTACTTGTCATAAGGAAACAGTATCATTAATGCACGTTCACTAAATACCTGATATATAAAAGAAAATGGTTTGCTATAAATATACAATATACTTACCTTGAATTTGTTGTTCAACTTATGGGTAGTGCAGGAAACGAGGAAGTTTAGTGAATATTTAATATAAATTTAAATAAAAAGCAGTATTATTAGTAATAGTTTTATTTTGTATAGCACAAACACAGTGACTATCTGATATGAATGAAAGATATTGGTTTCACTTTAACAACAGTTTTTTTGAAACAATTTACAACGTAATGACTTATAAAATATATTCCTTAATAATGAAAAAAAAATGAACAAAGCAATAATAAAAGATAAGGTAAATGGGGCCCCCTTTGAAACGTTATTTAGTTATTGAAATTATTTAAATCTAAACAAAGGACAAAGAGAAATATGGCTTTGAAGTTGCAACTAATAACAAACAAAGAAATAATATACCTAGGCGGTAAACTTGCGGTTTCTGTTGGTTCTTTGCACTGAGCGTTGTCTCGGCGAGGTGATCCTCTGTCGGCGTACGTGGCGGTTATGTCCCGTGATAGCCTCGAAAACGGCTACTTCGTTTGGGTATCCCTAACTGCAGGTGGCAGTTGGACTGTAGGATCACTAGCAACGGCATACACACTTTAACTTCACCAACGGGCGCAGATATCATCACAATGATGGGGAATTCAAATATCCCACCATGTGGTTTAAAACTGCAATCTTGAAACATCCGATTGCTTATAGGCTCGGTGCTTCTTCTTTCGCTGGAATTCTTTGTACGGATGGGGCCTTGAGTTAACCCACCCGGTATTTTTAATATATTTGGGTTCCAACTGGCCTACAATGGCCGTACTCCTTGGCCACTCTTTTTCGACGACCTTTTCACACGTCCGTCTCTTACTTGACGCTAGCCCACACTTGCGCGCGTAGCAATCTCGGGTACGATTTTATTACTCCGCCGCATTAGTCAATTAGGAATAGTAAAACAATCACGGGGTGGCAGCAAAACTCAAATAAATATAGTTGTGGCGAGTTGTTACATATTTAAGAAAATACATGAGTTTAATAGCGATCAGCATTGTTGTTACTTTTACTAACCATGTGCTGTAGTCATAAGTAATACGTTACTTAGCACAAATTCGTCAGGTACGCTGTGTAATAGCCGTTAATAAAGCACTATTTACAGTAACAACTTGCATTGAGGAAACTGGCTTTAGTTGCAGGTATTAATTAACGAGAATAGTTCCAAGTAAAACTTTATCTATTGTAAATAATTTTTTATCAAGTAAACAGTTTACTTAGCCCATTTTTCTCAGTGTATGATTCTCAGTGTATCTTCAATATAACGATTCGTTGTAGTTAAAGGCTCGTACACACCAAAGAACAAGCGCAAATATAACGTGCTATGTAAAGCGAATGTAATCGACGTGGATTTGTGATTACTTTTGTATGTTTCTCAGCGTATCTCCAAAGTGACGATTCGTTGTAGTGTGGACGGCAATTGATGTGTAGGCGTAGTTTCTCGAATATATCGTTAAAATGGATGAGAGGAATTACGATGTCAAATTCATATGTTATTCTATGAGAAACGACTATTCGACTGTTCGAATAGTCTTTTCTTTTAATACTACGTTGTGCAAAAGTGTTAATTAAAATGACGTACATAAACACTTATGTTGATATTGAAATTAAATCAAAGGCAAATTCGTGTTCCAATCCTTTTTATTATATTTTCTTATTGCGACATGTTTCGGTTTATTAAACCATCTTCGGGCAATAAAACGTCAAATGTTCGTTTCCTATTTAAGAATGATGCGTCGAAAAAAAATTTTGTGAGTACAATGAGAGAAATTCTTTAAAACCGTTAAAACTAATTAAAAACTAAATTAAAAATGATGGAACGTGAAAAACAACAAACACATTAAAATGTACGTAATTTAAAATTTCACACGCAATCGAAAGAAAAACATACAAAACGACCCGATTGCCAGCCAGGGACGCACTTGTTTTAAGTAGTAAGTAAGTATTTATCGCAATAAGAAAATATAATAAAAAGGATTGGAACACGGATTTGCCTTTGATTTAATTTCAATATCAACATATATTACACCAATCCCTTGGGACATTATAGACTAATACACACTTATGGTTAATCAATGAATTTGACATTAATCCCATTCAGAATCAGCTACAAATATTTATCAATAGGCCTAGGTATATATTTAGGTATTTAACAAAATGAGGTTCTTGTATTTGAAAATATGTCTCTCTGTTTCTCAGTTTTGATAACCCTGTATGTTAGAATGTAAAGTGTGCGTGCCGTTTCTTAGAGTTATATCTAATACGTTCATAACATAGCAAATCTGAAGCCTCTACTTGCAGTATTATTACTTCAAAAAAGAAAATTTAAATAACACTAAAACGGCAACATGTAGCTACAGGAATAGCTAATGAATACTGACGAATTTTTGGTTGTAGAATCCAAAAATTAATAACAAATTATATCATTCTATTTAAAATAACAAAGTTGACGTCCATTTCCGGTAAACCGGAAGTAATATTTTGGTTACCTACCACATGAATTAACAATTTACGTTCGTTGATAAAATATTTTTTTTTCTGTTTTGTAAAATAAAAATAGCTATCAATTAAATTATATTGTTTTCAGAAATAAACATTTATTTGCTACTAAATAGATGAATACTTGTGAATAGTTTCGGTTAACGCAACGAAGTAATGTATCCAAAAATGAAGTTACCATTTCGAAAAGGAAAAAATAAGAAATAATATCCTCTGAAGTTTACAACAACATTTTAAACACTTTTGAGAGCCTCTGTATGTATTTAATATACTAAATTTGTTATATAAAACTTTGAACACTTAAAAGATACAATGTAACCAAGCTTTCTTAATTAACCAATTCACTTTCAGATGGTTGGAGGCAAAGAATGAAATTTTAGCCTTTCAAAACATATTCCATTCAAACTGTTCGCTTGGGAGCAAATTTCACGTAATAAACTTTTATGAAAAAAAAATATTGTTTCATTAGAATGCTAAATTAACTGGCATTAATTAACTGCTGAATTAACAATGGAACTTTTTACATAAGCATTTTATTATCACAAACTTCTCATTATAATTTTCAATTAAATCTCAATCATAGATAATGGAAAAATGTACCTATAAGTGAGATTACGCTATTAGAAATTCAACCTCTTATCTCATCTGATATTACATTGCGTATTTCAATTATTACAAAAAGTCACGTCAAAGGCACAAATAATACACAAGCGTGCTACCAGATGGCGCCCCCTTGCGGCGTCCCCTTCCCCCAATAAGAAGGCGACATAATTTCAAAAGCCCAAGAGGTTTCTTCGTTGCCTCGTTCCCATTTAAATTGTTCATTTTGCGTTTATTGCTGTTTTGAATTTAATTAAAACCTCTCCTTGTCGTTGTTTATTTTTCATTATATTCCACCCTCCGCGAAATGCCAGTATATTCGCTTTTTACCCCGTTCCATTTTCTCCTTATTTGCTCGCTTATCTCTCGATATTTCCACGGTTGGTTAGGGGTTGAATGGAAAAAAAAAGAATGTTCGCTGTTTGCTTGCATTCCACGTTTATGGCTTCATATGTACGATGCCAGCGAACGAACTCTATTCGGTCTTCATGACTTCATGACTAGCTTACATATAGGCGCTAATACGTTTTCACCGTACGCGAAGTTTATCTCGGATTAATATTTACAATATTTATTTCCTTTTATATTATGAATACGGCACACGCTAGCGGTCGCTAACGAGCTCCGAGGACTTATCAGGCGAAGTGCTCGTAAAAATTGAACCCGGTATTAGTGATTTATGGGTTAATTAATTTGTTGGTGATGTGAAAAGATAAGGCGGGTGCCACTGTGACTTCGTTATACCTTTATTGGATTTACATACCCTCCACGTTGTAGTTTTATTAATGCTTGTACCGCACACAAAAGCTATTTTGGAAAACTGAAGCACTAGTCGACGTATCAACAATACTTTGGTTAATAACGGGGATATACCATATTAGCAAACAATATTCCCCATGTTCCCAATGCAATAAAAAAAACAGTTCGCTCCCAATAATTAACATAACAATAAAATCAAATCGTTAATTCACGGATCATTGCCAAAGGGGTTCCTATGGAAACAAATTGCATTAGATGATATAAAAATCAGGACTTAACTTTATATTTATTGAATGAAAAGCAAGGTGACTGAGTTTTATGGCATAATAAAGTTGTATTTCATGTCCTATAACATCATTAAACAAGCATTATCTACATATACTATATCAAAACAAATCTATAACGGTACTTGCCTCAATTAATTCTGTGAATTCATTATAATAAATATTACAATTCTCATTTCATAGAAATATAAATTCTAGTTCCATAGTAATAGTTGTAACGCTGTTCTATTTTGCCGGAGCTAATTTAGAGCAATAGATATTGTAGAATGAAAATTAAATGACATTTGTTTAATTATTCCTTATAACAATAAATTAAATAGCAGGCTGTACAGTTTACTATCCTAGCGAACTAATCCCTTGGAACACAGATGGCGCTGCCATAAATGTGATTCGCAGAATAAATTTATTATACGCTTGACAGGTGGTAAAAAAAGGTTATGGTTACCTATGATAATTTGACAGAAAGCAAAATAGATTAAATAAATTGCTCTACGAGTAGTTAAGCACGTGAGCAAGCCAGGGTTGCTTATCTTTTAAACTAGGATAGAGGACTCAAGAGGTTCTGTAGGTATCATTTTTTTATGAAAACACTATCAATGTGCTTTGTAGTTACTACTAAGCGTATAAAACAAAAGACTATTACGTTTGTAATATCTTGATGTTAGGTAGAATCCGAATATACAGGCTGTTCAAATTTGCTCATATTTCGGTAAAACTGGAAGTGGTAAAGAATTATAAAGTAGGTTAAATAATTGTAAATTTATAGTAAACAACACAGGTTTTAATTGTATTAAGAAATATCTATAGGTATTTATGGGCAGCAATCTATTTTGTAAGCTGGATATCCATATTTTAAGAGCACTAAAATTACCACATTTATTTGTTTTGGTCCATTTTGTGTGCCTTTAGCAAATGATTTTTAATCATTTAAAACTGCTTTACAACAGAAGAGGAAGTCATTGAAATTTAATATGCATGCCTGGTTTCATATTCTATTTATCAAATATTAATTGTTATTTATAACTCTTATGGTAAGTCATACTAGGTGAAAATGCTATTTATAAGATTATAAACATTATTAACTGTATGTCATTGTAAGTTCAAGTTTATCTGGAGATTTTATAGTTTTTGTTCAGAGAATTTTTTTTTCAGGATGTTATATTTTTAGTAATATGTTGTGTACTCCCTTCCGTGTTTTAAATTCTTCTTATCGTTAAACAGTTGAATAACTGCTAGAAAGTTGTATATGTGGCATTGTGCTTGTAGCCACAACAGCAGACGGTTGTTTCGTTAGCTGCTCCTATAGTTTAACGCCATACATTTAGTAAAATCTCAATTTCACAAAATTTATATCTAAAACGTTTTGATATATTACCTGCATAGTTTAAATCCACATATACCTAATTCCTACGAATTAATTTCCTGAGAAGAATCCTGATGCTACTAATGCCATGATTCGTTTACGGAGCCCCAACTACATCCATTTTGGATCATAGGTAGTCGTTAAGTTAAGGGAGTTCCTTTGTATCGTGGTATTTCGCTGATAATTTCCCACCTAAAAAACGAGAATTATTAGTTAGTTTCGAATCAATTTTAAATAGTTAAAAACTATTTTATATGTTATTTAGAATCAGTTTCATTTTGGGGTTAATATTGTAACGATCTCCATCATTTTGTAACTGTTAGGGACTTTTCTTTGCTGTAATAATAATAATAATAATAATAATAATATTTATTCAAGAAAAAGAAAACTCTACAATCAAAAATGTTTACAATAATAAATAAGAAAAATATGAATAAATATAATGAGCCATGTAAGGTAAAACTTTGTGCGTGGTTAGGTGCTCTTACTTAGTACGATAAAGATAGGACTGCGTAGGCTTTCACGGCCGGTGTAACTATAACTAACAGTCTTCGGGTTTCGCGTGTGTCAAAACTTTCGCTCGACGTTCCGCTGTTCATACTGACAGCTTCTTCAAGATAACTGAACTGATTCTCCATGGTCCGAAATTCTTCTTATATACGCCCCTGGTGCATCCAACCGTGTAGTTTCCGCTCCATTGACCGTAACGGTTCGTAGTAGGCTCTTCCACGTGTTGCTAAGGTGGTACCCTTAGACATTAATACAAACTTTCTATCCAGAGCCGAAACCATCAGTGACGAAACAACATCTTACCAGTGAAAAATGCATTTGAGAAAGCACTAAGAAGAATGGTTACACTGACATCGACATAAGGAGAGCCACTGAAGAAGAAGACGACACTGGAGAAAACTACAGAACCACGAAGAGGGATGCGCGTGTTTACCTTACATAGCAGGAGTCACCGAGAAAGTAGGCGAATTTTGAGAAACGTAACGTACAAGTACGCTTTCGGGACTGCAACGTCGATCCAGCAGTATCTACCGACCGCAAAGGATAAGATACCCAAAGGGCGGCACAGAGGTATCTACAAGATAACATGCCAATGCGGACCAATGCTACGTCGCGACAAACAGAGAAGAGCCATCGACATAAGAATAAAAGACACGGAGGGACGCAAGATAAGAAGGACCAGCAATCCGGTTGGCAGAACACATGCAGACACCGACACCAAAATGGATTTCAAGAATGTGAAAGTAATAACTACCACCAAGAACTACGGGAAAAGACTCATCAGGGAAGCCATAGAAATAGAAATGAATAAAACCGTAAACAGAAGAAGAGGTACCACCTTCAACACGTGGAAGAGCCTACTACGAACCGTCACGGTCAATGGAGCGGAAACTACACGTTGGATGCACCAGGGGCGTATATAAGAAGAATGTCGGACATGGAGAATCAGTTCAGTTTTTATCCTGAAGAAGCTGTCAGTATGAACAGCGAAACGTTCGAGCAAAAGTTTGACACACGGCGAAACCTGCAAGAAGGCTGTAGTTAAAAAGAATAGGTATATACATGGTGTATCAAACTTAAAAAAATAATTTTGTTTGGTGTTAGCTAACGACATATAAAGCACAAACCCGCCGAAACCGGATTTCATCATTAAGTATAAAAAAAAGTAAAATTTGAGCAAAAATTCTTTAGCTGGCCTGATACAAGAAAGTCATGTTAGCACTCGATAAACGTGGTTATGTATAAATACATTGCACTCATTTAGTATTATTCTTATGTATGCCGTAAAGTTCATTTAACATCATTCTGAATAAATTAAGGCAGTAGCTGTCTGTAAAAGTAGCATAACTGAGGCATTTTAAATTTCTTCTTTTTTAAAATAAACATTCCTTATTTTGTTAGAGCATTCTACGTAAGTCTACAAAGTATTATTTTTAATATCCTGATAAGACGGGTAAGGATAGAAAAAAACGTAAATATTTTCGTTTGCTTGTCGAATCGCGAGAGTTAGTTTGTTAATAAACGGTACCACATGAATCTGAGTTATTTCTTTTGGATTTATTTAATCAAATAACCAAAATGAATTGAATCGAATTACACAGAAATAAATGTAGATACAGAAAATTTGCAAAACACGCCTTTTTACTATCTGTCGCGCGAAATGAATCTACATTCCCGCTCTTTTGCCTGCATCAAGCTTCGATTTCTTTAATGAAATCATGATTGTCCTGAAAAGATCGTTTGTTCGAGACGGAAGAATTTAATAAAATGTTCGAAGTGGCTTGCACTCCAAGCGGCGATCCACACAAAACTAACAGCGGTAATGGCTGAATGATAGTGGTATGTGGGGTATGCTCGGGACAGCATTTAGGTTGGGCAGCAGGTGCGGCTCTATGCCCACGCATTTACAAATATTTTTTTTCTCGTTAATGCTTACAGATAGACCCCCTTGCATTAAGACTTTTTGATCGGTATATAATTGCAGCTGCTACATATTATTATATTTAGCTCTATATCTGATACACCCTGTATACTTACATCACAGCTATATATTACTATTATTCAGATATATATTCGACACAATCGATTCTTATACGGCTTATCATAAAAAAATTACAGATTTACAATTTGGCTCTGAGGTACCGACACATCCATAGAAAAAGCAAGTAATATGGTAAAAATCAGCAACCTTACATTTTCTACAATAAGCGCATTACGGAACCAATCATGAAAAGCAATTTCCGTATACTTGCATCCTCAAAGCTCATCAATAACAAGATCGCCCCAAACATTTACCGGAACATTCCGGGGAACGACCTCGGAATGCATTCCACCGGAATGACGTTATTCGTATATATATAGGATGCGGCACGATAAACATCTAATTTAAACCAATAGGGCAAGCGGAATCTTGTAAAAGTCCCGTTCCCCTTGCCTGCAGGAATATCCCGCAACAGTTCAGTCGAATTTGTCACCCGGTAATCCCATCGACTTTATCTGCCGGATAAAATCCGGACTTTCTAATTTCCGCAGACGGCATTGACATCTGTTTCAGACCGGTGGCGCCGTCTATACGACATCGCCATCGTTCGGGATTTTCCGTCCGAATTATTAGAGACGTCCGACCTCGCTGACCTGACCGTACTGCGCTAATACGTTACACTCTGGGGTTACGTCTCTGCGGCAGGACAAAGACGCCTTAGGTCGTCCGGCGAGAACGACCGTAATCCAATCAAACGTCGGAGTGATGTTACGGTTATTATTGTTTGTTCTAGTCGGTTTGGTATAATGTTACGGCACGAGCGGTTGCTAGATGCAGGAGACTGTACGGAGAGAAAGCCCCCTGTTTACCGGCGAGGGCTTGATTCCGCTCGCATGTGCTGGAACGACGCGCTCACTCTTCCAGTTCTAATTTCTTAATTGCCGACGGAGGAGATATAAGAATTAATTTAGGTACTGAAGTTGGCTCGAGTCGGAGTCAGCGGATAGCTATGACGACAGCGGAGTCGAAAATTAGTTAATTAAAAGCCGTTGTAGTGCATATGCAAACACAGTTACGTATTTATAAACGGGGAGAACTGCAAATGTTTGGTATAAATCCATTAAAGCTTGGTATAGCATGTTTTCGGATCAACTTATGAGTTTAGTATGCGCATTTTAACACGTAGATAATTTTGTGGTCAGATGTAATATCTCAATTATATTTTTAGTAACAATAGGAGTCAATTTAAAATACACAGTTAAAGAAAAACCATATAGGGACAGTTTTCTAACATGTAGGGAACACAAATTACAATGAAGCTATGAGAATATTACACCTCTCAACAGAATCGAAGCGCAAAAATTTTGTGATCGTAGAAATTATAGGCGATAGAATCAGTATTTTAAGATATATCAAGGGAAAATGTTGGAGATTTTTAATAATAAACGTAGCGCTGTGTACTGACTGAATTGAATTAATTCTAAAATGAAAAAGAAAATTAAAATTAGCTAGCTTAACGGATAAAATTTTAAAGGGCGCAAAAGAACAATTAATCTCAGAGTTACCCTGGTGAATTAAAACTTGAATCTAGCCACGAAAAGTAAATAGTGAGTGACTGAAATCTGATTCTCTTGATTACCCCACAAATTGAAAAGGTTTAATTTAAAATAAAAGAACATAATTTTCAACCCAAAGATGCTAAGTAACAATCAAATTTATTTTATAAAATTGGTAAAATTACAAAATGGCAGAAGAAAAAACCGTGAACTGAAGGTTCTGGCCAAAAAATAAAAACTGCACTTGATTCTAAATTACAATAGGACAATGCTATTTCCTATGCAAAGCAAAAGATCTGGTTGTTCAGGAAGATAATCCAATATCTTTCAATCCACGTGGTTACAACAAGCACAAAGCTTCTACTCACGCAAACCGAGGTGATAGATAATTAAAATCAAAACGGCAAAACTGAATAACAAAAAATTAACTCTTTAAACTAAAATATCTTCCCGAACAAAAATAATTCATGATCTTATAACAAAAAACTCCAAACTCTGGTACTGGTAATGCTGTAAACTTTTCCTAAACCCCTCACCACAAACTGCACTAAACTGGACGTACTGAACTAGTCACTAATTTCGCGCAATTAAATTGTTATGAGAGTATGGAAATATTATAAAAACAAACATATTTTAATGAATTCAGATTTAGGACCATCAAATTCTTGTCTTTACGGTTTATTAAGTAGTAAATTAGGCGGAGTTAGGATTAGTGACTAGTTAAGCATGACGGCAGTCAGCCATGACCGTGATCATTGTACCATGACCATTTTTAGGTATAAATTAGGGTAGTTTTAGTGTAGTTCTTTAGTTCAGTATTTCTGCTGATGATGATAGCTTTGATATCGAAACGTACTGCTGTGGTATGGCACCCGGGTTTCCGGAAATTCAAATTTGTGTTTTTATTCAATCCAATTCATTTTTATCAATGCAATGATAGAGTTTCCACAGTTTTAATATTTTATTTTGAAAAGATTTTGTTAATTGATTTGTTTATTGGAATTATTTTAATTGTTCTGTTTAAATTTAAATTCAGTCTGTTGTACATTTTGCATTTACCAGTAGTGTATATAGTTCATTGTGATATTCAAGAGATTTTCTTTGTATTTCATGCGCCGCTTTGGCACGCAATTGTAAATTGTTATATGTATGCTATGTTTGGGCCTCTTAAAGGGAGTTCTTTGAAAGATACCGTAAGTACATGTGTTTAATTTCTTTGATGCAATTTTTGGTAAATTCATTTTTATTTAAAATGTAGTTCGTTTTATTTGAAATTTATCAGCTTTCAAGAACTCTTTTAATTAAATAATGCTGTTGTGTTTATGT
Source organism: Protaetia brevitarsis (assembly GCA_004143645.1). NCBI lineage: Eukaryota > Metazoa > Arthropoda > Insecta > Coleoptera > Scarabaeidae > Protaetia > Protaetia brevitarsis. The sequence continues at coordinate 58,200 of RXPK01002080.1, forward strand.
GCACATGTTGATATAAGATCAGTTATTGTAAGTTTATTTTAGAGAATTTCTTAGTTTATTACAAAATTTATTTGGTAATTAATCACCTCAGAATAGCGTGAAAAGAAGCATTCTGCTTGTGTTTAAATTTTCATATATATTAATACATTTGTTTGTCCACGTTTAATTTAATTTTAGTGTGTTGAAATTTTGTAACCACGTGGATATTTTGTGAAATAGGATTTTCTTCTAGAATATTAAATTACCTCTTTTGTTTGTTAAAGGATTTGCATCGTCCTTTCATTCATTCCTTTCATTCATGCAGTTTTTGTTTTCGTCCAGGACTTTCAGTCCAAGGTTAAATTTTCTGCAAATTGTTACTAAATGTTTTTTTTTCTTTTTTTTTTTTAAATTAAATTTAATGATTGTTAATGTCATTCAAAATTTCTATTCTTTTATTTTTGAATCAACCATTTCAATCTTTGGGGATTTTAAAGAAAGTAAATTTTCCAAACGCCCACATTTTATTTTTCATGATCAGTTCAATTGTGAAAATAACCTTGAGGTTATTAGACTTCTTTTGCGCCCTTTTAAATTTTTATCCGCTGAGCTAGTAAATTTAAATTTTCACAATTTTTGTCATTTTCAATTTCACTTTGCATTTATGCTTGTACCATCAGTACACAGCCCAGTTTAGTACAGTTTGTGGTGAGGGGTTTAGGAGAAGTTTAATGATCTTATATCTATAATGTGCACACATCAATGTATTAACAATTATTATAAAGCGAATTCCTTGATAGACAAAACAAAAGACAATTTATGCGAATTAAATTACGATATCAAAATGAAATACAAAATGGCAAACAATGATTCACAAAAATACGTGTACTCACAGTAACAGTCGACCAAGGAACTGCCTAACAAAACTCTACTGCTGCGTACAACGAAGTTGTGCAATTCACCGACAAAAACTAGTAGAACAAACATTAAATAGAACTAGCAAATGCTAGACATCTTAAAGAAAGGAATTGATTTAAAAAAACTAAACACTTAATTAAATAAATCAAACAATTAATTCTTTACCTAAAATTTATACAAACTAAACATTATTGTGGAAATTTCTCGATACAATGATTCAGCAAAACGGAAAAATCATGACAAATTAGGCAACTTAAAATACACTCGCAAAAAACGCGGGTTGCTAACCATAGCAGGAGTTATCTTCTGAACGAATCCGTTCTGGCAGAAGATTATAAAAAAGACACATGCAATTTATACTATCAAAGTCTATTGAGTATATTAGTCTATTATTATACATCGTTTGATGTCTACTGTCAAATAGGTCGATAGCTGATAATTAGTAATTGCTAAGAGCCTCAATCAAGTCAAAATTAAGGGAATTATAATTTTAAATTTTTACCTAAGCTTATATTCCATAGTAAACAATTAAATATTTGCCTTATGCTTTAATCTTAATGGTTGTGAGATGTTGTGACATTGCGCAGTGAAGTTCTGTAATATTTACCACAAATTTTATAGAATATTCTCAACAATTTTACAGATAAAAGTAAGGATTTAAATTATTCAGGAGTAATATATATTTTTTTAGGTAAACACTTTGGAATTTATATTTTTGATATAGCATAAAAATCGTTATACAGTTCATATCACCGTCCCTTCGTGCCAACAAGCAGAATGAGATTTAACTAAAATCAGAATCAGCCTCCATGTTATCGCCAAAAGCAAGCCAACATTAAATGCGATAATACAGAACTGTATTAAGATACCGTTATTTACTCTAATTGAAGAGAATACAGCAAAAAGTTACAAATAGACATCCCGAAGAAAAATATAATAAACAAAAAATACAGGTAAGCTTGAATAACATAGAATAGTTACATTATAATAAGGCTATACTGAGCACCATTCTAAGAGGTCATTTCATAGTCTTCTCAAGCGATTATGCACGTCCATTTCAATTTCATTTTGGCTTGAAATCCCATGTTTAATGACTCTAAATTATATTCCATACCCTATTCAAGCAATATATCAACTATTACTAAATATAAACCAATGTAGCAAAAATTTCTTGTAGAAATAAAAGAATTCTCGCATAAGATTAGGCGAGTGTGAAAGAGAAGGGATAACATTCTCCTCCGTAACTCTAATTTGTGCTAGAGAACTCTTTACATACTTAATTCCATAACTGTACATCTACAGCAATGTGGGAATGTGTGTGTAGTGAGAAAGAATGTAGGAATACGTAGCTTAAACCCTGTCAAGGCGTAATATACACTAGCGAGTCCAGTCCTATCCCATGCCACATATATTTTTTCCCATGCGTAGTTCTAGAAAAAAACATCTGAATTCTTCAATAATTCTTCAATAATCAATAACGCTTTTGAGTACATGAAGTTCCCTTAAAACAAAATTAGATTTATTTTATTTGCAGTTAAAATTAAATTTCAAGTTTGTTACACCATTTAAAAACACCCTGTACAGCAACCCTTGTTAGCTATATTGATCGCAAGCCAGCGCGGAAGCTCCAGTATACGCATTTTTAATTTACTACCAAAATTACATAATATAACAAATGGCGCCGGGCATTAAATTAAATTCTCCATTCGCCTGGAAGAATCGATTATAATTTCATATTTTTCAGGGCGTAAAATCGCTAACGTGATTCAAACGCGTTCACCTTGAGTTGATTCTGATGGGGAAACTTATTATTATAATGTTAGGACGTTCGTTCAGATTGTATAATTTATTTCGGATTTAATTTTCGCGTTTCATCAATTTCCTTTGGGCGGTTGTATTCGCCTGCTGGTATTGATTCTTAAAATAGATGTAAAAAATTTGGAAGAATATATTGTATTATTGATACTATGTATTATTATCAATAATAATATTAATACCGTTTATTCTATTTTGACAAAAAAGCATAGAACATGTCAAAAACATAGAAGATATATATGTATAAAAAACACAGACGTTCAAAAATACATTCCAAACATATTAAAAATTTTATTTTACTTAAGTCTTGAACATTATACAAAGTTTCATTTATTAAAAAAGTTTTTTAAATTGTCTGATGGGAATTGATTTTACTGGGGTAGGAATATAATTGTAGATTTTAATACAATGGCAAATGGTATAACATTTTTTTGAATTTTTGTTAAGTGTGTGGACGCCTGCAACAAGATATTGTGGTAAGTACCTCTCGTATTATGCTGATGACCCAGTTCATATAGTTGAAAAATCCTAGTAATTCTGTCTAACAAAAAGTGCACACTCTAACACAAAGATAGAAGGTAGAGTTAATATATTATTACATTTAAAAATGTTTGAATATATGCCCCTAGGTCCGAGTTGGAAAATAGATCGTATGCATGCTTTCTGGAGTACAAAAATTCTGCTAATGTCACAAGAATTTTCTCAAAACACAACACCATATTTCAGTCTAGAATACACGTTCGCACTGTAAGATGTAATTGCTGCTGTAGTGCTAACGCCTTTTGATAAACATCTAACGCGTAACAGGAATTGTTAATTTCCAGCCAAATGTGTTCGCAGGTGAGTGCGCCAGATAATTTAGGGTGCAAGCTGCCATCCCAAGCAATGGTAACTATCCTCACGGAGATGGAGTGTGGTGTCATGATACTCTAATTTGTCCATGGTTCCATATAGTTGGTGAATTTTAAAAGTTTTGTCTTGTCTAAGTTTAAATTTAAGTTGTGGTTTTGAAACCATATTTCTAGTTTTTCCACGTACGTTCCCCTCCAAGAGTTTTTTTTTACATTTTTCACTCCGGGCAGCACGTGTCACGAAAGAAGTATCATGCGCACACATCACTATCCGTCTATCAACAACGTTCGGTAAGTCATTCACGTAAAGTAAAAACAGCAACGGCCCGAGAAAGGATCCTTGCGGTACTCCAAAAGACACGCGGTGCCAGCTTGATCTTATTTCTTTACCATCTTCATTATATGCAGCCACGTATTGTCTTCTATCCCGGACGAAGGACATGATCCAATCTAGAGTAACCGCATACATTTCTGCAAAATTTTACCATAATCGGTGGTGGTTAGACTAATCTTTAGAGGTTACAAATCAGTGTGACAGTCTGAGATTTCACTTTTGAATCAAATATGAAATATGTTAACACATGTTAAGCTGGTTTTACACTTGTCAATTTCTAGATCAATAACTTGGAGGACTTGATGTCAATAATGGTTTACACTAGTCAACTTCTAGTTGATTTTAAGTTCAATTTCTAAGTTTTAAAGTCCTGTTCAAGTTTAAGATCGATATCCAACTGTTTTACATCTGTCAGAAATTGATTGATTTCAAGAACTTGGCCAAGTTCAGAAACTAACAATTAGAACATGTTCTATTTTTGCATCAAATTATCGTCAATTCTGTTGAATTCCCGTATTGGTACTCGTGAAGTAATTGACTCAGATAATGTTTAACCTGGTTACGAGGTACTATTGTGCAATTGTGTTGGGTTATACTTCTGGTCATGTATAATTTGGTTACATTCACGTTGGTATTATTGTTGCCATCTGTTTTAGTTATTTTACGATATTTACTATTTGTGTATTTTTAATAATAATTGGCAGTTATTATTTGATTCTCTGAAAAGGTACTGAATTGCACAATATATTTTTGTTTTGTATAAAAGCTTCTTGTAGAAAATGAAGTTATATCAAGAAGATGACAAGAAAGACTGT